>JBCAUA010768853.1:0-14905 GCA_038406235.1 Peronia verruculata | reverse complement strand
GTGTGTGTGTGTGTGTGTATGTGTGTGTGTGTGTGTGTGTGTGTGTGTGTGTGTCCAGATGGGGGGAGGGGGATAGTAGTATAATATCCAATTTGTAGAAATCTGTGCTCACATTCCTAGCAAAACTAGCCAGCGTATTTTTAAATAGATGCCGACAGCATTGAGATGGTGAGAAACATGAGAATGCCAGCACATATCTTTTTTTTGACAGTGTTCAAGCTTCACGATTTTGGCACACGTTTGTCAGCAAGCCCAAACAGTAAAATATTCACCTTTTGCCTACTGGCACATCATCAGATGCTGGCACGCTAACAGTTGTCAGCAAATCCCTTAACCCTCTTTGTCTCACTGTCTTATATCTGGTACAAGAGCATATCGGCGTGAGAATAAATCCAGAGCACATCTATTGGCATAGTTTTTTGCATGTTACGTGGATTACAATGCTTTAAATCGCTGTCTATAACCAGCAAATTAGTAGTCACACACGTCATGTTTTTGCTATGACAGTGACGCTCTCGTGGTAGTTGCGGGAGGGTAGCTGTTGTAGACGTGAAGTAAATGAGCATGAAATTGTTTAGACTAAAAAAAAATAAATAAATAAATAAATAAATAATAATAATAATAATAAATAAAAATAAATAGATGTAAATTTTGAACTATTGCTGTCTTTGTTGTGAGAAAAACCATTGAAGATTGCCAGACGTATAAAGCTAGACCCCAGGTATAAAATGAAGTCTTATTTTGCCATAAATGAACCCTCCAATAAAGGTGAAAAAGATCAAATGGGATTTTCAAAATTGCATTGGTTGTGGAGTCGGTTAGCAAAGAGTTAAAGACAAATTTCCCTGTCTGGAAGGTGGTTTTCCTCATCAGGGGATTGCTTATTGTTTTCTTTTACCAAGAATTTAACTCTTTTGAAGAAAGTTTTGTTCTCATGCAACGGAGACAGGATCGTGCCGAGATCGAAGATAATTATGCGAATGAGAACAAATACTCTCACGTTCACACACAGCCATGCACGCATACCAATTAACCACTCAAATACCTCATAAAATGCCTCATAAATGATTAAGTCTGGGAGCCGTGCATATCTGAGAGGCAGACAGAAGAATGTTTTCCGTGTTGCCAAGGCAACGATTCCCATCGAGTTACGATAACATATTAGATTAACATTCATGCTCACCACCATGATCCTCTTGGTTGAGTGCCTGTTGATAATCATATCCCATTTTATTGGCAAGTAATAACCGCAGGAAAAACATTGCATACTACTTAAAATTTGGGATTTTCTCCTCTCATAGATTATGGAAACACTATACTCTGTAGTGAAACTTCAACACTAAATAAAAAGAATTTAACTCCTGAGGCTATCACGTTTCATTTAACATGCTTTTAACTATAGATGTTTGACTTTTCAATTCTCATTGCCATTCATGTTTAAAAAGCGACAATTAAAATTTGTGGTCTAAGATTATATATATGAGTATCGCGTTCTTGCATTAATGTTGTATGAAAGGACGTTTTAGTGCTAAAGAACATTTGCTCAGCTCAGCCCATAACTCCTCTGTTGTGTTCCGGGTCCAAGAGACACGCTCTAGAAAGTAAGGCTGAAATATTTCAGAAAACATTCAGTATGTCTTATGACAAATGTGCTCCACTTAATCAGTGGCAGAGCTTTCGTTTCGAAAAATTCGTTCCGAAATGAAAGATGAGCTGTTGACACAGTTATTTGGATCATGGAACCCCTCCAGCCCAGAAGGCATCTTTTGTCAACAGGTACTTCGTATTACCGGAGACAGCGTCAGTAGAGAACATGCCAGAGACATCAAGCAATCTCTGGAATAATGTCGTGCAACAACTGGAAAGATGTCGACAACCTAAAGTTATGTTTCTTACAGTTAAGTCGAGATCTGATCTCTCTCTCTCTCGCGCTCTCTGTGTGTGTGTCTGCGTGAGTATATCTAGAGCCAAACCGTCTTATGGAAAATTCCATTCTCAAGTTAAGCAGTGATCAAATAATAGTTATCAAATGGCATCTTAACTTCCTGCAAAGCCAGCTTTTAACTTTTCCATAAATTGTTTTATTCTAAAGAGACACAGATCTGGTGCTTTTGAAGATTTATTTTATGCAGCTGACAGAGGACCTCTCTTAGGCCATTTCATTATTTTGTCTTCGACAGTCTTGTAGAAGAATTGACGTTATCTGTCAGGAAAGTCTTCATGTCAGTGTGATAGAGATGTATTATGTGAATGATCTTTTTCTGCTATGTGCACAAATTATTGATTGGCACGAACCTCTAATTACTCTAAATAGTATTGTGCTGACGATTGTATTTCACCTTAACCCTGAAAGTTTACCTTTCAGAGAATTCCTCGAACTTTAATGTCTAATGAGAACAACATTCTTTTACATGTTTGTTTACCTGTGCAATGATATGACTCAGGGTTTCAGAGTCTATAAGTGATGATGTAGATTTATTTTTCTTTTATTTGTTTCTTCTTTTTTTCTTTCTCTCCTCCCCCATATGTCTCAGTGTGCCTCTCTTTGTAATTTATCGCTCGTGACTAAACGGCACTCCATCAGTAATGCGCCCCGTCATCGCTTCCTGCTCTACAGATTGTACTAATGTTCAGAACCCTCAGCTCATTACTGTGTGGATTAGCAGGGTAAACGTCACTGCCAGAAAGACAGTAATAGGTCATAGGCTTAACCTTTATTAGTTATGCTGCCTTCCCCTTACTAGCTCTTGTCTACTCTCCCTTATCGTCTTTTACGGTCATATTTCCGTACGTTAATTTAAGGGTGTAAATTCAAAATACGAAAATTCAAACACGGTTAGTTTTGGTATGCTATTCGATTGTGTATGAATAGATACATGATTGGTTTTAACGAGTACATTGGTATTGGCTTTTTGTTCTTCTTTTGTTTGTGCATTTCTGCACAATTACCTCTACATTGCTCAAACCATGGCAGAATGAAGTTCAATAGATATATCAGTTCTAGTGATTACCCAAGAATAATAATATGAAAAGCAGTAGAGCCATGATGCGTCCTAGCCATGAAGAAAAGAGATTGTGCTCGTGCGTTCAATCTCAGATAAAGAATACATAGAAAGCAATAAAGCTGAACATTCCAACATCCCACACCTGTACACTTAAACTATAAAGAACATTTTGTTATCTCAAGTTAACGAGCTCGTGCTCAGTGATACCTTTCGACCGTCAAACAACCGACAATCATTTGGCCGACTCGAGATAGTCACCTACATCAGGAGCAAACAAAAGAGAAGCAAAAATATTATTTATAATATGATATATTCTGTATTTCTCTGGGGCAGATCTTTGTCAGTTATTGGAAATCAAATATTCGAACGTTTTGCATAAATTGTGAATTTTGAGGGGCTCTCATGTAGGGCTTGGTGTGAGAGTTATGTCAGTCAAAGGTTGGCATTTTGATTTTAATGGACGAAAGTAGTGTACAAGTAGTTTATTAACATGACAAATATATGAATAATTGAATGAACCGGTACAAGAATTGTCTCTTATCTTGGAGTTTATCTTAACCTTTTGAAATCTGCGAATAAATTGTTTCTACCTGTATTAGTAAACTTAGATTCTGATGTTGCATCCCGTTTCAGGGACTTTTTTTTTTTTTTTTGAGTTAGCTTAATGACTTTTTTTTTTTTTTTTGCTTATCTCGTGAGGGATTTGAATAAAATATGATAATTAAAAAATATAGAGAGAAGAAGAAGAAGAAGAAGAAGAAGAGAGAGAGAGAGAGAGAGAGAAAACTTTTTATTTGAAACATATTCAAGGAAAATATGAATCAAAGATATTTTTCTCTTATCATAATCTTGTTTCCAAGTTATTTTTAATATTTGCCATGTTTCAGATAAAAAAAGATGAGCCGTGATTTTTCTCCTCTTTGCTAAACTTGCTTAAATTTCATGCCTGTTGCAAAGGGGAATCATTTAGTTGGCTGACAAGGGGAAAAAGAAAGATGTCTCGTTTTTTCGTGTCTCAAATAATCTCATGATAACGAAAGCGTTAAGGCAATTAAATAATGAAGTACACACTGATATGGCGAGATAACCGCTGGCCGGAGACCAAGGTTTGGTATGTGGGTCTCTATGTGTCTGGTGAGTGCGTGTGTCGGCGTAACGCTGTCCAGATGACGCAGGTGGACTACTCAGTGATGGACGGTCTCACGCCTACCAGCAGGTGATTTCACTCCCCGGTGAAGGGGTATATCATTCTATACCATACCTGTGCTGGCAAGCTAACTCTAGGCCGTCACCGCTCTCGCTTTCTTCATTACATGTACGTTCACATCTCTCCATTCCTAAACTTTTCCATTCTGTTTTTTTTTTTTCCCCTGTCTGTTATTTTCTGGCATATTCCCCTGTACATTCCCCTTCCCCTCTCCCTCTCCCCACGATATCTTCATTCTTCATTCTTTTTTTTTTTTTTTCATCTGCACTTGCTCGCATATTCCCTTGTTTCTGTATATTCCAATTCTCTCTCCATCTCCCCATCTCTTATTCTTCTTATTCTTTCTTCTCCATGATTTCCTCGCATACTTTCCGTTCTCTCTCTCTCTCTCTCTTTCCCATCTCCTCATTCTGTCTATCTCCCCTTCTTCTCTATCCTTTCTTCTCTACCTCTAAAGTTCCTGTTCTCCCCACCCCCCCCCCACCCCCACCCCACAGCTTCCTTCTTACCGCTCACCTGTCTCTTCAACACTTTCTTCTAGCCTTCACCACAGTTGAGGCCTATAGCATGGCTTATTTCAAATCACTTACGAACTCTGTAACACTAACAGGTAAACAAGATCAACCTGGGGAAGCAGGTGGGAGGAATAGGAGGAGGAGATCGAACACACATTTTGTTTTACATATCATCTGCAATGTTGACATTTGCCTCTGTTTATATTGCAGTTGCTCCTAAGGTGTACAATAAAGGTAAGGAGTATTAGTTTTTCCGCAGAAGAGCTAGCGAGATGGGTGGGAAAATATCACACAAGATGCTGAAGATAGTAGATTGTTGGCCCGTAGTTTACCTGGTATGTAACAAAATCTTTCGAGCTGTTAAGATATTTATCATTGCATCTTATTATTTTCATTCATTAATTGTCCCTATGGAATTTATGGATCTTTGTCTGTTATCTGTTTGCCTCTTTGCCTTCTCTCTCTCTCTCTCTCTGACTTCTACATCCCCACAAACCCAGTCTCCCTTCCGCTTGAAATGCATTGTAATTGATATAGCCATAATATATTTTATACATTAAAGCAGCTTGCAAGATTTGTCCTTACTTCGGCACTACTGGCAAGTTATTGATTGGTCCCTCTCCAGGCCTGTAACTTGAGAAAATATATTCTGGCAGTCTCCTCTGTGAACCATTCCATCACAGTCATTGCCATCAGCATATTGTAGAAAACAATGCATTATTATTATTATTATTATTTAAATTTCATGCTCAATTTAAGAAGTAGCAATTATTCATCGTATGTATTTGCATGGGTTTGTGCGTCCGACTGTGTGTATCAGTCCAGTAGAGATTCATATTCTCAACACTTACTGTTTCAGTAGTCGTTTCAGTCTGTCAGATTCGAGACTGTGTCTGAACAATGTCATATCTGGAAATTGGCAGCTGTTCTTGCTTACCAGTCCGTCCTTTCACTGGGTATAACGAGATATCCCACATACTAAAGCTCTGTAGAAGCAGGGTCACCAATTTTCAATCACGTATTTAAATAAAAATGCTTTAGAATCATGAGGCAAGAAGTTTTTCATGGACCTCCCTTTTCTCTCTCTCTCTCTCTCTCTCTGTCTCTCTCTCTCTCTTTTACTTTTCATTAACCCCCCGTCCCCCCATCCACCCCCAGCGGGGGCCTGGGGCATATCAATAGGTTCTTTGCTCCCACCTGCAGGCCGTGAAAGCCCGCCATGGGTAGGATGTCTTCGATGGAATGTCATCCTCGATGTTCCAGGGGTGACATCACTTCTTTCTCTCTCTCTCTCTCCTTGCTCCTTCCTCTGTCCCGTTCTCTTTCCTCTCTTCTTCTTGACATGTAAACGTACCTTATCAGGTTCCATATTGGCACAGAGTAGTCGCAGTCATGCTGATATGTCGTTAAACCCCAACTCAAACGAACATACACCAAACACCACTAGTAAAATATCAAATTATTCGAGCCTATGTTTGAACAAACCTGTTATTAGAAAACCAGCGAAGCTTTACTTCTCAAAAGTAGGTAATTTACCTCATGGTCCCTATCTTTGGATAAAATTGTTCATTTTTTTCAGTCGATGAAATTAGCCAAGCGGGTGAGAGGAACACTCCTCACTGCTAGTCTCGGCAAACTACAGTTGAATGGAGTAAAAGAGTTTCCTTAGGAGTGCGCCTGTTTATTCATAAAGCTGTGGGCGATTAACATTGGACAAAAAGTATTCTTTCTTTTCAATGTAAATGGCAACTGCAGTTGGCAACAGTGACCGTGGGACAGTTATCAAGGACAATGTCAGAAGTGTTACCAGAATCCTACCAAGGAATGCGAAATATTAGAACTTGCCAGCTTTATTTTTTCAACGACCACAGGGATCCCCTGGTCCTTGGAGAGGGAAGACAGACGACTTACCTCGGATAAGGGCGAGTATATTTAGGAGATTCTGTGTACGTTACGTACGCGAAAGAACCCTAGGGAGTTATAATTTGGATGAAAGGCAAGCAGAAAGAAAGACTTGTTAAAACTTACATCATAAGTTTCTGTAGAAAATGTGCAAATGATTTTGGGCGCCTCGGTTTTAAACTGACCTTCACTCTCAGATGCCGAGATGAACATGTAAAACAAGGTTCCAATGAGGCTAGAAAAAGTTGTGAACCCTTCTGAGTGTATATTTGATCCTGTCCTAACCCCGAGTATAGCAAAATAAAAGTGACCAGCAGGCCAAAGTTTCTCTAATTCTGGATACGCCCAGAGATTGAACATGGGAGCGGCGAGCAACAGCAGAGGAAAACCCGTCCTCTTGTTATCTGGCTTCGCTTTCAGCAAACACTTTGACAACGTTCTGGCTGATCGGGAACAAAGAAGTCCATTCGAGGACGGCTTCACATTAATTTCACAGTGGTAAGGATAGCAGACTGTCAATGGGTCGGGGAAGATCTATCCACGCCTAAGCCAAAGGATAGGTCAGTCAGTTCCCAGTCAACTGCGTAGACACATGTATTTGTTCAGTCTGTGTTTAATTTAGGCAGAATTACTGATGTCGTGCTGTGCGGATTCACACAGCTTTAAATGTCTTGACAGTCTGGGAAGAGCCCAAACGCTGTTAATGTTTGCTACTTTAATCTCTTTATTGGTCTTCCTTTTCAAATCTCTCTTCAATCCACTGGATAGTCTGAATGATAATGTACACGACGAAAAAATATTTTATCATAACCACATATCTCTTTTTATAGCCACCATTCGAGAACATGATGGAGTTTTGTTTAATTTGCGGGTCTGTGCTTGGAACTGCACAAAATATTCCTTCTAGAAAAGCACCTCTCTTCTACTACAATGTGACAAACTCGCTGTTTGTTCCGAAGTAAGCTTCAAAGTCTGGTCTGTTGTTGATGGATGATTGAATGTCTATTGCTACAACATTCTAGTGGTGAAGTCGATGATTGTAAGCTATTCTTTGACAGCGTGAGGCAGTTAAGAGCCTGATATCCACTACTTTGTCACTGTTAATTGTACATCAACCATCGTAAGCAACTGTTCAACAAAATGATAAAACCATGCGATCACAACCACTTAGTTCAATCACAAATCTGTAATTCATTGTGACAAGCCACTGTCTGTCTTAGAAATGACACGTCAGTTCGTTCATAGGCTATGTTTGTATTTGGAATTACAATTTCCGTGCTTGTTGGTAACGGCAAAGCTAGATGAAAAAAGATTCCTCCTTTGGAGAACCCTGAGAATATTGTGCATGTCTGTGTGGTGTATATGATAAGTTACCTTACAGTAGAGGATTTGAGATAACCATCCTCACGGGGCTGAAAAGGGAAATCTATACCTAACAGTCATAGAGGATAGTCTTGCAGATGTGGCAAGTGACCAATCCACGGTGACCGAACAAAATGATAGCCACTTTAAAAAAGGCTTCTCCGGTGACATTATATTCAGAAAGAGAGAGAGAGAGAGAGAGAGTTTGTGTGTATGTGTCTAAGAGTGAGAGAGAGAAAGAGGTGTGTGTGTGTGTGTGTGTGTGAGTGTGTGTGTGTGTATGTGAGAGAGAGAGAGAGAGAGAGGCAGAGAAGAAGTTAGTCCATTATCACGGCCTGTATAACTTGCTAGAGATAACGGGATTGGCAGCTTTGACACCTCACTCATTAGACCTAAGCCAGTTGTGAGGCGGGTCTGTCATTACCGCCGAGGTCAACAGTAAGCCATTCAGTAAGAGCCCTGTTGAACAGTGGGGCCAGCTGTTACTTACTAGGAATGGGCGCGATTATATTATAGGCTCAAGGACCTTAGCTCAGCGGGTAGCATCAGATACTGTGCCGATATGCGGTTTTACAACATGAACAATATATCACTTGTTTATTGCCCGCTGTGCCATTGATAATCCCTTTTTTTTTATTTCAATTCACTCAGCCGTTTTTTTCTTTTCATCCATTGTCCGCCTCCATTGTCCAGTTACGCCCACCTTTCCTCCCCCCTCCCCCCTCTTTCCCCGCCTACCTCATCCCCTGATCTCTCATTCCCCCTCCCACGTCTCATTTGTTGTCTGTCGCTGTAGCTAAATTTGTTTTCTGCAATGTTTGTCCATCCGTTCCACTAGCCTGGCGTTTTTCTTCGTGTGTCCACCCACTAGGTAGGTTGGTGTCTCCTTTTCAGACTATCTAGCCCCTCAGTCAGTTTGCTAAGAATAGAAACGACCGAATGCTTGCTTTAGAAGGTCAGCAGCTGGGGACATGCTTATATAAATTTAAGACTGAGATATCAGTTTTTTTTAAAAAGATATAAACATAGAAACGAACATTGTCAAAAAGAAGAAGAAGAAGAAGAAGAAGAAGAGGAAAATGCGTTATCAGACAGAAAAAGAGGTTGTAAAACTATAATTTATGGGAACCACTGTATAATTATTTCCTTTATGTTAACTGTGAGATTAAGCTCTCGAACTGTAGCCGGGCTTACGTCAAAACTGTGTAAACATAACACACAGTGCTGATCGATGCTCTACTGTCCCTGTTTGATAAAAGGATATTTATTGTCATTTGTGACGCAAAAAGCAGATCGGGAATCGTGAGACAATCCTTACCAGCTTGCAGTACGTTTATACAGATCCTAGCGAGCTCTTGGTTTTTACATACGGTAAGCAGTGCCGATCCTTTACTCACTGATTTTATTTTTTGACCGCTTGTGTAACACCAGTGAACATAAGAACAAAACTGTCAGCTGCTTCCTATTTCATTGTGACGCCAACATGCCAGACCTAGGCTTGTGATCACTCTTCGTCTGTTACCAGCTGATTTTATTAAATGCTATTTTCTTTCATTAAATTAATATTACTGGACATGTTGGCTGATTAGCCGCAAAGCTTTGCCACTGACGATATATTTATTTTTTTTTTCTTATGCAGTAGAGGTTTAGGGCTGTTTTTTCTCTTGAATAACAACAAACTGTTCGTTTGCACTTATGTTTATCAAAGCCGTAGAAAGTACACCGTCTAGAGACCTACAGTAGGTACTATATTGTTTCATCTATTTTTACCGAAACCCTCACGTTGTCCACTGTACTTCCACTTTGGTGTGCAGGTGTGTTTTTAAGATTGCTTTGTAAATTTCTTCACTGATAGTCTAATGGTAATGATTTTTCTCACTGTGTTACAGGAATTTTATTTATGGTGATCGAAACATCTTTAAATGTTGCTAACTTGATCTTTCTATTTTTTCCAGTTCTTGTTATATGCAAGTGAAGATGTCAATGTTCCGCTTTCTCATTCTATGCCTTTAAGACGTTACTTTCCTTGAAGATTGTTTACGTTTTGTTTCCTTGCAGGCTCTGGTGCTATGAGATTCTTGTATCGTGGAGTGCTTCTAGTAATGTTCTATTTTGCTGGCACAATACAATTTTGTTAGGAGGAAATGTATCCCAGTCTCTCACCCTTATGACTTGTTATTGATACTCAATTGAAGCGCTCATGCTGTTGAGAGATGATTCAGTTTCATGTATTCAGAGATTTTATTGTGTAAACGAAATATCATAAACTCTGCGGTGGAATCAGTCACTCACCTCGTTGGCTGCATAATGTAATCGATACAATGCGAGGGTTATGATCAGCAACTAACTATATTACCATGTTTCGGCTAATGGAACGCATGCTGTTGTCTATTCATTTATCCTCTAGCTAAAGTGATGATCGGATATGCCAAGTATTGTAGTGTATTAATGTGTTCGTTGAGTTCACACTGATTGATACGAACGTAAAGGTGTTTTGTTATGACTCCCAGATGGTTTGCTGGATCATATGCGATGAGTGCCTGCTGAGAAAAGCCGGACGCGTGTAATCGTTTATGACTACTTAATGTGCAATAAACCAGGCGCTACATATATATATTATATGTATATTTAAATTGAACACAACGGTCATCCATCTATTTACACAGACATGCATAGTGAAAAAGACCGGCGTCAGAACTGATTTTAAGACAGAAAGCCCAGGCCGTAGGTTTCTGAATATATCATCATCATCATTTTATAAAATAGAAAAAGACTGTCCAACCGACAATTAACTAAACAATCATTATCATCATCATCAGCATCATCATCATCATTTTATAAAATAGAGAAAGATTGTCCAACCGGCAACTAACACAACAATTTAGAAAAAAAATTTGAAAAAAGCAAATAACACTTATAAATAACTTCTTGATGTTATAGAACTGTCTGACCGGAACTAGCAAAACAATTCAAGAAAAACAAATAACATAATAGATCTATGAACAACTTGATTGTGATGATAAATTCTCTGCCAAATTTTCGAGCCCGCTTGGTTCTTCGTTGGGGCAAATGTATCATCATCATCATCGTCTTGATCATCACCTAAAAAACAGCTATGTAATATGTCTGGAGTCATCGGTGCGCCATTGATAAGCTGTGTCACAAGGCATTTCTTAGGTAATCCATATTTTCTGTAACTTGGTCACCCTTTACACTGTGAAGCCCATTCATTTCTTCCCATTTTGAAAAGAAAAATGATGTTTTAAATATATCACCCATCTTATCGCAATGCTGTAGACCAGTACAATATTTTGACAGGACACTGAAGTTAAAATCCGCCACTAATTTCACACCGTGTTTTATCACATAGACATGACATGACGCGGAATGTTAATTAATTATTCTCACTGTTATGACAACTGGCAGTGCCGAGCAATGGGCGCAGCAGGATTTCAGATCAGTGCTGTTTTTGGCTACCACTTCCAGGAATGTCAGTGCGACACCAGCGTAAGCTCTTTTGGTGTCCTTTATTGCAATGTACACAATTCATGAACATAAATAGTGTATACATAAATAACACCGCCACGACACAAATTGACAAAACACACACACACGCGCGCGCGCGCGGGCACACACACACACACACACACACACACACACACACACACACACACACACATACACACATACACACACACGTGTAAACTGCTGCTGTGTTCGATTGAATTATTACATTTCATTCGCTTTGCTGCCCTTGAACTGAAAATTGACTAACAAACAATTTTATTGTAAGGAGGTGAAAGAGGGAGAAAGAGAACGCAGAGAGAGAGAGAGAGAGAGAGAGAGAGAGAGAGAGAGAGAGAGAGAGAGAGAGAGAGAGAGAATCCGAAAAGAAGAGAGATATTCTTATAAATATAAGAAAAAAAGCGGGGAGGGAGAAACATGAGATTCATTTCATATCGAAAGATTATTCATTCATGATGGCATCTATTCATAACATGCGTTGTTTTATGCACCACGCCTATTCAGTTATTGGAGCTGTCGGTTTTATGCATGGGTTCAATTGTTATGTTAGCTATGATTAAGAGAGAGCACGCTTCACGATTGAATTTGATGAATCAACGTTGACGTAAGAAATTTCAGGCCTGAATGGTTGAACAAGCCTGTTAAAAACTCATTATGCAGATCTTAAATACCGCTATATGTATGTTATACTTTGAAAATGAACTTAGCATTGAAGTGCATGATGTCACATCGGGCTCAACAGTTCTGCCAAGCCAAACAGCAAAAAAATGGTGATACCGGAATGAAATTGGAAAATAATATACACCACAGTCATGAAGTTTCCTGGTTTGGGAGGGCCACGCTGGAGGTTAAATACCGGTTTTTCCTACGAGGTCACTGTAACTCCTGTTGTCCTCAGTACTTCTCTCCCAGGTCATATCGCCCTGAATCGCTTGTTTTGGCTCCGGTTGTAAAGACCAACCGAACAGTCGGGGGTGGAGGGGACAGTAGATCTTGGGGAAGGGAAGGATGTACATACTTGCAGATTTCTACATGTCTGTATGCACATAGCAATAAGGCAAGTTTCGTTGATAAAAGAACCGCAAAAATACCCTCAGGTAACAACTGGACCACTTGAGGCATAGACGTCCTTTGATAATGTGTTTTTTTTTTTTAAACTATGGTCTTTATTATTTTATAGCTCCTTCTTGAAGCTAGCGAACTTCGGCCTGGTTGTATCATATATGACATAGGCGGGGAGTGGTCCACAAACACCAGAGTTAGTGCGCCTCTGTTCCCTGAAATTGAAATAAATAGATCTGTGTTCGATAGCTTGATCTCTGTAGTCCACTTGGAAATGCATTGATAATAACGAATAGTCAGTTGCAATACGTCTCCCTGTCTCTGAGGCAGACAGTGGTTACCGTAAGTTTTTATTGTTAGTTTTCACCACAATACACGTCTCTTTGCTTATTCCCTCCGCATCCCCCGTCCCGTCTTGGCTGTTCCACATTGGACATTAGGAAATATAATTAGAAATATCACCCCCCCCCCCACACACACACACACACACACTTTCCTTTAAAAAAAAAAAATATATATATATATATATATAATTCTTTAGCACTCAAGAGTGGAGGGGAAAAAAAAGCAACGTTAAGCAAGAAATCTCTTGTGTGACGTTTGCTGTTTTGTTTATGACACTCTCTGCTTAATCTGAGCTGATGGCACAAGGGATCTTTGAGGGCATAGACATTCAGTTTTGTTCCACTAGGCTGAGGTTTTGCTCGTCATCCTAAATTTGCCGTACATCATCCACTTATCCACCTCCATCTAGTGGTACTGAAACACTGTTTATCACTTTAAGAGCCAGGGTGCACACATTCGTCTACAGGTAAGACCACCACTACTGTTGAAAGAGCCATTTGGTGCACTAAGCGTAGATACAGGGAGAAACCTTTATATATAAACTGTTTGTATCTGTGATGGCGGATGACTCCGCTGTAGTCCTTTGAGGAAATGCTTTTCTCACCACCTATTCAAACATAGTTTTCCTTATATCTTCAGCTAATCAAACATAATTGTTCACGAAATTATAATAAAACCTGTTGCACGATGTCATTCTCTAGAAATTGCATTTCATTCCCCATGTGATACCAGAAAGTTGGCAAAACTAAAGTTTGATTTTTTTTTTTTTTTTCATGTTGGAAATTTGTAGGGAGAACGGGTTTTGTCAATGTACGTTAGCACTGAACTTGAACTTGTGCTCCACGTGGGGAGGTGTACAGGTACAGACACAAGCTGACAGCGACAGTGTGACCGACAGGATATGACTGGGGTTTCCTTGTGGTCCCCACCGCCTACCTTTGCCAACCACCGCCAGCCGTGTGTGACGTCTTAGTGGGAAAAAAAAAAAAAAACTGTACTGCACTGCGTTCTACTCTGTCATTTCCGATAGAGATACACTCCCAGACTGCAGTGGGCGGAGACGGATTACTGGTCAATACACTAATATCCTCAATCCTTGCTTTCGATTAAACTCAGCTAGATGAGAATTAACGTATATGTGGTTTGTTATAAATAGCAATATCCTGTCGGCCGCTGTAACTATTTTGTAACATATTGTCTTAGGTCTTTCATTTCATAAATTTGTTGGTAAACAACAACAGCAACAGCAACAACAACAACAACAACAACAACAACAAACTGTTCCGCTGGATTGTGTGAAATATTCTCAGTGTGATTTGGATGATTATAATTATGATCATAAGGACAGTTATTTTACTTGTGCTTGTCAATCTGCCGATTATGGAATATATTCAACTTTTTCATTTGCTATGAGGTAACAAAAATAACATCTCATCATTTTGAAGTTCCAGGCAAATAGTAGAAGTGATACATGTTAAGCCTGGAATATAGAATAGGGATGTGGGCCTTAGAATATCTTCCAGTTATATTTGCCAATCTCTATAAAGTCAAGTATTATCTATTTGTTTTTGATTGTGAATTAACAGATTACGTTTATTTAGGATAGAAGGACTAACAGATTACCATGATGCAAGATAGAAGACTCCAAGCCCGAGGTTACTTCATAAACAAAAGACAAATTATAGAGTGGCTGGAATGATGGGGAAAAGAGGCGAGGGGCTAAAGAGAAAACTAGTTTATGCACAACAAAATAAAATCATTTTAGGGAAAGAGCTGAAAATAGCTGGGGGTAGTGAGCGGTCATAGAAGGGAATAAAGTACACTGTTTCCATATTTGCCAGTGAGACTCGTTTTCTCCAGTCCTGTTAGTTCTCTTTACCAGACACAAGAGCTGTTGATCAAGCAGTGTAACACACACACACACACACACACACACACACACACACACACACACACACACACACACACACACACACACACAC
>JBCAUA010768743.1:0-14905 GCA_038406235.1 Peronia verruculata | reverse complement strand
AGAAAGAGTCGCGTCAATAGGCCCAGATAGACCCTAGGGTCTAGCTGCACCAGTAGGCCCAAATAGCCGGCGCCTAATAATTAATATATATAATATTTTATATCCTGTTGTCTTCGGCGTATGGACTATTCAGTTAAGGAAACTTTTGGTTTAGTAGCCAGCCTTATTTCTACTGAAATGAGATATCATATCGGTGTTTAAGCGATAACGACATGAAAATATGTTGTAATGTTTGGAAAAGAAAAAAAAAAAACACGGAAAAAGAAACCGCAGAGATAATTGATCAAGATGCCACTGGAATGCCTGGCGACATTCAAGCAACGCTCACGTTCTTGGGGTTAATATATGTAACATTCAGGCCACAGTGGTGTGAACTTTATGCACCCACTTTATAATCAACTGAAATATCGCGGGAAAATCTTAGAGTTTGTTGCATGGTAAGAACTACTCCTCAGTGTTACAGAAATTCATCTCTGCCATCCAGCGGTTGGATCAAACTGAGACAATGTCACTTACCTCTGTCTTGTTCTGTGGCTGTGAGTGATAGTTTTGTCTGTATGCTAGTGTAAGTGTGGACATATCTAGCCTGTGTTCTGTCTCTTCAACGATAAATGGAAAGTACTTTTGAGGACTAAAATGGAAAGTTTATCATATTTTATCATGTCTCACTTTATCTCATCTCATTTAACTTTATCTTACCTCATCTGACTTTACCTCATGTCATTTAACTTTATCTTACCTCATCTAACTTTATATTCCCTGATCTAAACCGTGTCTTACTTTGCCTCAACCCTTCTTACCTCATCTAATTTTACCTCACTTCATCTTTTACCTCACCCCATCTAACTCTACCTCACCTCATCCAACTTTAACTTGATCATCTAACTTTTCTCACCTCAGTTAATGTTATCTCAAATCATTTTATCTTATCTCACCTCACTTAACTTTATTTCACCACATCTAACTTTACCTCACCTCACATCCCTTTACTTCATCTCAACTAACTTTACCTCACCTCAACATCACATTACCTCATCTCATCTAACTTTACTTCACCTTATCTTACCGTCCATATCTTATCTTAAGAGATTCATTGAACTTTATGAGCTGGAGATTTCTAGTCTATAAACTGAAGAACAAAAGACAGATAAAGTTTCATGTTCTGGCTTTCAGGGTTGGTAACTCTTTCTTCAACCTTTGCTATCAGGCAAGGGGAGGTAATAAGGCGGATCGAAAGCCATCCCCATTGAATCCTCGAGTTGGTCGATTCGTCCAAGTGAAAGATGGTGTCAAACTTCAGAACGAAAATCAGATAGGGTATGTAATCTACGATTTACTTGTTAGGAATGAAAAAGTGGACAGAAATGGCACTATTGTTCAACCGACCATCTTATCTATGTCCCAAGAATAGAAAGGAGTTATAAATTAACCAAGACCCAAACCAAGTTTTACAAGAGAGCGGACTAGGGTGAAATGTTTAGTTTCGCACACAGGAGTACGGAAATATAATAAAACAACTTTTAAATCAATGCTGAATATCAGGGATTCTGCAAGACAACGATCAGATTAATGGAAAAACTAATCACCAACAAAAATCAGTGGTCATTTCTGTACACAGACCGTGCAAAGTTTCACTTGCGTTCGGTCTTTTTTGCGTTGTCCTGTATTTGTAACATAGGATTGTAGAGGACTAACGATACTATAATGTAAACGAAAGGAAAAATCAAGAAAACAAAACTGAAAGAGAATTAGCACATTTCTACAACTGTTGTCATGCACACGGGTAATTGGGGATAAATCCCCAGCCTCAGGTGTGATCGATTTTTAAAAGAATGAATGTCGTTTCTACAACTTTGTTTTGCTGAACTAAATGTTTCCTCAGTTATGACATGTCACAGGCAGAGACAGGGATGTTTGTTTATTTGTGTTGAGAATTAAGGACACATCAGCACTGTTGCGATTATATTGTGTGTAAGATAAGATTATTTGTCAAGAAAAAGAGAGGACTGGACAGGAGGCTCAACATCTGAGTCTTTCCACAAGGTTCTAAATAGAGACAGTTGGAGAGAAAGAACCTGGCAGGCAATGCAAGCAGCAAACGCCCCAACGGTCAGACGCCAGAGTCAGACAGCACCCAGGCGGATTGGGACCCGACGGACGACGCTGGATGAATGAATGAATGAATGAAAAAGAGAGGAAATAGAGCGGGATAAATACAGGAGCAAGGAGGGAGAGAGAGAGAGAGAGAGAGAGAGAGGGAGAGAGAGAGAAGAGAAGAGATGTCACCCCTGCTGGCATTTTATGGGAGACATCCCACCGATGGGCAGGTTTTCACCACCTGCAGGTGGGAGCAGGGAACCTATTTATAAATACCGAGCCACCGCGGGGGAGTAGAGACAAGGAAAAAATGAACAAGTAACAATATACATGTATGAATGATATTCATTTCAAAACAACAACAGCAAACCACAACAACAATAACAACAACAACAACAACAACAACTGCAAACAGCTGCAAGACTCGTACAACTGCAAAACACCTATACAATCAAATGAGTAAACACAAGAGCACAAAGAGAACATATTTTAGTTTTGAAAAGAAGAATTAAATTGGAAGAAAGTTATTACCGTGAGAGTGTTTCGATCTTTAAATTCAAATTGTCTCACGCACGGCCGAAATTCTTTTAAGAAAATTGCAATTCCACCTTTGAAAGCCAAATAGTCGTAAGTGCCAAATTCACGAATGGTGACACATCGAATGTTCTCCTCACGGATGTATGAATTCTTTGCTCCCACCTGTAGCCGGTGAAACCCGCCTCGGTGGGATGTCTCCCATAGAATGGCGTCATCAACGTTCCATGGGTAACATCTCTTCTCTTTCTCTCTCTCTTTGCTCCTGTCTTCTGTCCCATTCTCTTTCCTCTCTTCTTCTTGACGTGTAAACCTATCTTACTGTGTCTGACACAATTAGCCGTGATCGTGCTGATGTGTCGTTAAACCCCATCGCAAACAAACAAACAAACAAACAAACAATGACTATAGTTAAAATTAAGTTCATCTTTATAATTTTTTTTTTAAATGGGCCCCAACACTATGAAACTGAAATTTCCTCAAAACCATGTAAAGCACTTAAGACAAAGTTGGTTTTCGTGGACAGATTCATGCATTACAAAATCAAAATTTTATCACCGTAAAAAACAATCACATTACCGCAATGGAATAGACAAGAAATTTCTAGAATTCTTGGAAGAAGAAGAACAACAACAACAACGACAACAACAACAACAATAACACAACAACAACAACAACAACTATGTACAAGGATATGGATCTGCCTGTGTTGGCGAAGGAAGAAAGCAGATGAGATGGCAGCCGGCATCGATCGTTACAAGTGTATGAATACAGGGCTGTCTGTCCCAGGTTGAAGTTACCCGGACCAGAGAATGTAGATCATAGCGCTGTGAGTCGCTTGGTACGGCTTAGCCTTGTCTCCACGGTTTATCCAGCTCCGAGGGGGAGGCGAGGTCCACAAGGCAAATGCACAAAGGAAACTACGCAGAAAACAAAAGGACCAAGATCAGATCCGCGCATTTACACTGTCCTTCGCTTCTAGTCTACATGTTCGTCGAAATAGGTTGGTCGTTTGTTTGTTTGTGTTGGGGTTTAACAGCACATCGGCACTATCACGGTTATATTGTGTCAAACACGGTAAGATACGTTTATAGATCATAAAGGAGAAAGGAAAGATAGCGGGACAGAACACAGGAGCGAGGAGAGAGAGAGAGAGAGAGAGAGAGAGAGATGTCACCCATGGAACGTCGAGAATGGCATTCCGTGGGAGACATCCCACCGATAGCAGGCTTTCACCGCCTGCAGGTGGGAGCAAAGAACCCACTTATACATTCCAGGGCCCCTCGCAGGGGGTTGTAAAACTAGGTCTATGTACTAAGTCTTGAAAGGCGCTACAGGAACAGGAGGGACAGACAAGCATCTAATACACTGCAGAGAACAGAGTATTTCAACTTTTTCCTTTGATGACAAGAGTCACAGTGGTTGTATTATGACACAAATGTGTCTATGTGTGTGTGCGTGTGCGTGTGTGTGTGTATGTGTGTGTGTGTATGTGTGTATGTGTGAATGTATGTATGTATGTATGTGTGTGTATGTATGTGTGTGTGTTTATGTGCGTGTGTATGTGCGTGTGTGTGTGTGTATGTGTGTCTATATGTGTGTATATGTATGTGTGTGTGTATGTGTGTGTGTGTGTGTGTGCATGTATGTATGTATGTATGTTTAATCCTCATAAACTCTGCGCAACATTATAAAACAGAATGACAGCTGACATTTTTTTTTCCTACCAAGCGAACGGCTGGAAATCCCCCTCTAGTTTTGGTAAGGAGGGGGGGGGGGGAGGTACAAAGACTTCAAACTGTTGACTACCATTGAAATGACAAAATCAACAGGAATGCAAGGGACAGGTGACCTACTGTTGTCGAATCTCGTGGAGGAGCGGAAACAAACATCAGTAAGTATTCAATTTTTAGCATGGGGTGCTATCACTCCGCCTGGGATTTCCAGATTTTTTGCTTGTCGAATATAAACTATTCTGTTCTCAGATAAAATTAACTTTCTATAATCTTACAAACTTGGGATAAGATAATTCTGTGGTCTGCGTTAAATTAATATATGTGCTGGTAATCGAATGATTATCTCACACAAAACAAGTAACAAATCTTTTAAAGTTTTCATTTTTTTTAAAGGGAATCTCCAACAAAAATATATGAGCTGCGTGACTCTGGGCTGTGGCAGAGAATCTTCGGTCTTCTTAAGCCTTTCTTTCCTAATCCAGTAGGATTATCTCGGCTTTAAGAGGCTGCCTGATTTTGCTGAGAATGTTTTGGGGCAAAAATTTGGCATTTGGAAATTTTACCGGGACAGCGGCACGCAGCCTACTCTACATCGATTTTGAACTGCAAAGGATTCTTTAAGGTGAGTAAATTACACACGGAACCTTCGAAATATATTTTCCCTTATCGAAAAGGCTAGACGTCGGGCTACCCTATCCAGAGGAAAAAATACAGGTTTTTTATTCATCATGTCCTTCCATCACCCAATGGGATTACTCGTGAGTCAATAACGGCCACAACCTCACTGACATAACCACGAGGCAGACGCCAAACCACATAGCCACGGCGACATTCCTCCCTCCTCCCAACTTCTACCTGCCGTTCTTAGATCTTTAGCTGTTGGGCTGGCACAGATAAAATCTTGACTGATTAGAAACGAATCCATAATACCAGAAAGTCTAAAGTCTAACCACATTGTACAGTAGCTACAAAAGAATGAAAAAGAAACATGTACTGTATCCAAGAATAGCCGCGATGTATTTTCTTTACTATCGATTTCAATTCAAGAGACAATTTCAAGGATCGAATCTCATACAGAAAAATGTGTATATAGGGATAAATATTGATGGGAATATCGATTCTGTGTGGACTCCGTATCGACCATATGGGCGTATGCAAAGTCTAGCACAGCATGCAGATTGGTCTTATCCCCCGCCATCAGGAATTTGTTTGTTGTCAGCCTTTGTGATCTCAAACATCTTCTCCGACACGAAGTTCCGTTATGACCCACATGAGTGCAACAATCGCTCAGAAAACGTGAGAGAGATATTTATTTAAAATTTAAAAGGAACAAACTGACTGGGGGATTTGGCTGGCTGTTTTCTGTTTTATGGACACTGTAAAAAGCTTTTGTGTAAATATAAGGCAAACTTTGGCGCATGAAAATGTGAAAATTATGCCGTAAAATCATATCACAAAATTAATTTCATTTGCCGTTAAAAGCTTTTTAGGCTAAAATACTGTTATTGGACAAAAAATGGCATCTAAAAAATGCTTAACGTGTGCCGTAAACTTGCAGCACACACACATACGCACACGCACACACACGCGCATTCACGCACGCACGCACGCACACACCTTGGCGTAAATGTACGGTAAATTGAGGTAAGTGATTCTTAACTTTACGGACACTTATTTTACAGTGTATTTTTGTTTTAAACCGAGGACAGATCAATATGGAAAGGGGTAGGTGGGGGAGGGGAATGGGTGTAACATCTACCACTTTAGATCTCATACAAGGAGGTGACCTATGACCCCCCCCCCCCACCCCCAGGTTATTGTACTTGTCTATTAAACACTTCCGGTAAGGGCAGACATTTTGAACTACTCCGTGCAGCTTTGCCTCATTATGGCAGGAAAACGCCTCCGTTTGTCCCTAATATTATTCCCAGAGCACCCAAGAAGTCAAGAAACAGTTTGCGTTGTGGTAAAGATCAGGCGTGGTGATAGATTGCAGACTTCAAGACAGGTTTATCCATTTTGAGAAACCGGAAGTGAAAGACAGCAAAGAGACTTGAGCCATCTTTTCTTGCTGAAGAGTTTATTTGAGAAGGATTCAATATCGCTGTACCTGCAGTAACAATCAAGATGCCATATTTTTATAGGGGAAATTTATCTCTGTGTCTCATCTGATATGTTCTTACAAGGCTGTTCATTGTCTCCCTTAGGTTCGTGTTGCGAAGGAAGAACTGAGGACTTACAATATCAGTCAATTCTACCGCTATAGGGATCTTTCGAGAACAAGGCCGCGTAACTGTCAGAAATAGGGATGAAGAAGTTGAAGATTTCCATTACGAGGAGCGAACTTTTAAAATTTAATGTTTCTCTTTCGCCGTGTGAGTAGCAAATATGTATTATGACTAGCTTTTCAGCGCATTGATTACGGCAGTCTGGTAGAAAGAGCTGTGAGCGCTGACAAAGTTTGTAATCGTTGCTACAGTCAGCAGAATGTTCGTGGTCTTTGCTAAATTCAGCCTGATATTGATGAACAAGTGGACTGTATTTTGACTGAATTACTACATGCATTTCATCAAAATTGTGTTATTTTCGTTGCCTTTTTCAACAAAGCTTTCTACGATTGTAAAGTACAGCTTTTGGCATAGGTTTAGTTCTTTAGAGCTGAGTTTTGTTCAATATTTGAGGCAAAATAATAATAATAATAATAACAATAATAATAATAATAACTATAATAATAATAATAATAATAATATAATAATAATAATAATTGAATCGACACTTTGCCAAAATAGAGATTTCCAAGAGAAAGGCAGTTCATCAGACTGTTACAAACCAACCTGGAGCTAAGCCCGCGAGTTGTTACAGCCGATAGAGTCTCTGTTTGCTCACTATCTTTTTTCGCATACACCGAGCTGGCCCTCCTGGGATAATCCTATTTCACAGATCGCTTATGCAATCCCGCTCAGATAGTCAACAAATTCCCCGGATGCTCTTGTATTCTACAGACCAGATAGGCCAGCGAATTGGTGAGGGCGATGTGAGCTCAATGTGTGGAGGATGGCTGATGATGATGATGATAATGAGGATGGGTTTTTTTTGCCCTCCCTGAAGAAGAACCAACTCGGCTCGAACATTTGGAAATTTCTATACGTTTATATCTTTTATTTATTTATTCATTTTTTAATTTTATTGTTTTTTCTTTCTTATAATTTTTATTTTTATTTTTATATTTATTTATTATTTTATTAACTTTTCGGTCTTTTCTTATTTATTTATCTCCTTTTTTTTCCATTTTCCATGCCCATTTATTAAAGCACTTGTGAATTTATTTATATTTTCTTCATCTAATAAATAGCCAAATACCTGCCAACGGTCTTTGTGTGTATTTGTTTTTCTTTTTTTTTTTTTTTAATGCACTTCTACAAAATGCTGCTGCTGCTGTTGACGATGATGATGATGATGATGATGATGATAACGGGTCTGTCAGGGGAAGAGGGAGGGTGAGTCGGCGAATAGCTGGTTTGTGGGGAGGAGGAGGGGAGGGCGTAGTCTTAGGTACCGGTACTGCAATGAGAGAGAGCTATTTCATTTTGACAAAACAGATATCTATTTCATCGCAGTTCTTCACTTCAAACTTGGTGTTTGTATTTTGGTTGATGAAACTTACGCAAAGAAAACGTGTTTTGAACGCGTCATACTATCGAACGAACAGTTCGGATCTAGCAGCCTGGCGAGTTTATTATTCAATTATTATCACATTGTTAGAATAACGCCAAAGATAATATGATTTTTTTTTCTCAGGCTTATGTACATAGAAGCATAGATCGTTATGCAACAAAGTGGTGTGTCAAATGTTATATGGAGCCATTCAGCAGTTTCTGAGTCCATAAATCCATTGTTGGTTTTGTTGCAGTTTTATGGTAAAGATAATTTGCCACAAAATCAGTCAGTAAAAGACAGCTTATGACATGATTTCATTCTCTCCAATCTTTGTCTGTGACGTCACAGGACAATCGTTTGTCAACCGAATCAAAAGCGCAAATTTTCGGCAATGCCATGAGACAATGTTTTACCTGGAAATTTTGCCTGGACAGCTGTACTGCCTACTCTTCGTCGATTTTGAACTGACAAAGGTTCTTTAATGTCCTCAACGTACACATGGAACCTTCGAAATTATTTGCCCTTATCCGAGAAGGCTAGAAGTCGGGCTTCCTTATCCAGAGGGAAAAATGCGGGTTTTTAATCTTCGTGTTCATACATCCCCCAATGGGAGGAACCAGGAGTCGATAACGGCCACAATCTCACCGACATGAGTTGTTTTGACCACGAAGCAGACGCCAAACCACACAGCCACGGCGACACCCCCCCCTCCTCCTCCTCCTCCAATGTCATGAGACCTTGTTGAGAGAATTCATGTTTCTCTCTTCATTTCTTATTCATGAGACATTGTATTACTTTCCTTCTCACGTTAAAAAAAAAAAGTGCGTTTTATTTACTGTTAACAAGAGATGGGTGTAAATCTAGTAAAACTAAATCGCAGCTTCCTCGGAATACAAGTTATCAGTGAAAACCTGTTTCGTCGGCGTATATCATTCGATGGCTACACGGCTTGTGCAACAAGGATGATGGATGCTGGATTATTCACTGGATGAGTCACGGCGTGGATTGATCGGGAAGCCTGCAATTGAGCTGTAATCTGAGGGAGGCTGGTGATTTTGTTTTTAACTCTAGATGTGCCAATAGGAAAATATGCTCAAAAACGTCCTTGTTGTGTCATTGGGTATAAAAAATAGGTACTCTTGGTATGTGACATTTAGTCTTGTCATGCGATGTCATGTAGCAATAACGATGATTACAGTCACTCTGACATGCAAACAGTTGTTTCTATTGATACGTTAAAGGTTAAAAAAGGAATGATCGGAGGCGGGGGGAGGGGGGGAGTTAAAGATTTGTAAGATCTCACGTTAACCTTTTATAGAGTAGCATAGCGGAACACAATATGATACTAAGGCCTACAGAGATATGGATCTATAATCTAAACATTGAAACACATAATGACACCCCAGATGCATGTACTTTACATGTGGAAATAGTTGAAAGTTCTTGGTCGGTAACAAACTAGACGGAATTTTTACTGCTGATTTCGTGCAGAATGCTGATAGCCAACATCGATCTGAAGTCGGATTAGCGTGAGATCATTTCTTTGAAGCTGTGACAGAGGTCAGAGGTTTCAGACGTGTTGTCCTTTAGATAGCGAGTATTACGTAACTCACACTGTCAGGTTCTCGACGGGCCCCGTGTTCAGGAGGACCCAATTTTAGTAGTCGCCCAATTTTTGTGTACTGTTAAGCATGGTAAAGAAGAAAGAGTACAGAAGAATCTTGTGTTCTTCATATTTCAAATTGGCTCAAAAGAATATACTGGAAAAAAAAATAATCATAGTATTGAAAATTCTCTGGAAACATTCACGTCACAACACCCCATAGTAAGATACTCAGAAGATCTAACTGAAGGTCTGTTCTTAACGAATGGTTAATCGTACAGAATTACGAGACCTCTCCGTTTTTTGTTTTGCTGTTTTGTTTTGTTTTCTTTTTTTTTTTTTCCTCCAGGACCACATTTATCGTATTTTTCGTTTGAATGAGTTCCTTATTAATCTTGTCTTATTGTCTGATTTGATGTTAGTCGGCCGCTAACTGTGTGGTATTGATGACGCCTGCTATATTTTCAAACTACCATTGCTTGTTGACAATATCCGACGAACGTTTCCAACTAGCAGTAATAAGTACAAATACCCTGGACAAATCTGTTCAAAACAAAAGGTTTCAGTAGTTAAGTACCGAAGTGATGGCAAAATATACGTCTTTCCCAAGATCCCTGTCAGTATCTGCTATCTGTCGATATCGCCGGTTACAGTGTTGACAGCTGCAGTCACTGACACCGACAAGTTTGTTTGTTTGTGTTGGGGTTTAACGACACATCAGCACGATCACGGCTATATTGTGTCAAACACGGTAAAATATGTTTACACGTCAAGAAGAAGAGAGGAAAGAAAGCGGGACAGAAGACAGGAGCAATGAGAGAGAGGGGAGATGCCACCCCTGGAATGTTCAGAACGGCATGTCATAAGAGAGATCCCATCGATGGTGGGCGTTCATTGGCTGCAGGTGGGAGCAAAGAACCTACTTATATGCCTCTGACCCCCGCAGGGGACACCTATAGATAATTCTCCTCCATGATCTGTTCCGATTTTCACTACCCCTGCTGACGTCATGGATTCTAATGCCACTAGATTCACTAAAGTTATCCGTGAGAGAAACACCTGGGCTACCTCTGTGACATTTTGACTTCCGTTTCGCAGTGAAAAATAATCTTCATAACATCTGTCAGTTGATTCTACAGGAAATGGCCGACATCTTAAGATTTTACACACTTCCTGCCCGTACAGACCTCCTAAAGCTGTCAGTTTTTTTCGTTTTTTTTTTTTTTTTTAAATTTTTAGCTATTTTTGAGCGTCCTATTTTTCTATTTGTCTTCTTTTTTTAATTTCTGATCTGTTTTGTACCAACCATTAACTCAAAACCGTCCACAATAGATGGTCTGGTATACTTTCAATCTGCCGGTAACTGTATTCAGTTTGTAAGGTCTAGTAGCCTGCACCGCTACAATCAGCACCACCCTCACGGTTTGTTCAGTTTTCAGTTCGTTGTTTAAGTTTACAAAATGTCCGGGTCTGTTTTTCAATGAGGCGACAACTACTGGGCAGTTCTTCACAGAGCTGATGTAGCAAATAACGCCAGGGACTGCAGAATTTATCTACAGTAAAGAAACGTAAACAGTATGCGCTCTGTTAGGACTGGCAGATTTTCTCTTACAGCGCCTTGGCGTGTATTTATTCAATCTCTGCGCCTAAATGCAGGGTTCATAGTTTATAGTGGCCAAGGTTAGAGGGAAAGAAAGTTTCTACAATTCATATGTATAACACTACAATATCGCTTGTATCTTCTCTCTCTTTCTTTCTTTCTTTCTTTCTTTCTTTCTTTCTTTCCCTGTCTTGTTTGTCAGTTGATTTTTTTTCCACTTCTCCCTTGCTTTCTTTTTTTTTTTTTTTCGTCCCTTTTTTTATTTTTCATAAGTTCTACGTGATTCGTTCTATCTCTCTCTTTCTGTCTTCCTCTTTTCTGCCTTCTAGTCTCCCTGTTGCTATCTTTTCGTTAGTTTGTTTATTTTTCATTTCCTTGAAACATCTCAGAAGAATTGATATCCATCTAGACATGGATTTCTACGAACATTCCTTTATAAATCTATGGTATTCAGACATTACCCCCACCTTAAAAAAATAGATAAATAAATAAAGATGAACCTTGCACTCTGCCGCACCGAACGCCCTTATTTATTTGTCTGAAGCGTGTACGTCTATTTTACGACCACCTCTCTCTCTCAATCTAATAATTTGCGAGGATAGTCTCTTGTTTTTCCAGCTCTGGCTGGGATGAAATTTAATCATTCTGGGGGAAAATGGCCGTGTTCTAGTGGTAGGGCACCAATGAAGGAGAGGGAAAAAAGAAATGTTTTTGAAAACGCGAACGAGTTTGAAAAAATTCTGGGCGACATTGCTGAGCGTTACTTCCCTCCGGCAACAGAAGAGATAAATCCAGGCATAAGTAGATAAGAGTATAAATAACTAACTAACTAAATAATAAATAAGATAAATAAATGAAAATAGATAAATAAACTTAAATAGATAAATAAATTAGCAATAATTATAATAACTTTTTTTTTAAAGAAAGAAGAAAGGAAAGGACTGAGCAAATTAAAATGAATTGAAGAAAGAAAGAGAGAAAAAAAGGAGGAAGAAAAGAAGGAAGAAAAAAGAAAGAAAGAAAGAAAGACAGGGAGACAAATAGGTCAAATTAAAATTGACAAAGAAAGATGATTTTTTCAAAGATGATGATGATGATTTTATCGCACA
The DNA here is from genome assembly GCA_038406235.1 of Peronia verruculata. Taxonomy (NCBI): domain Eukaryota; kingdom Metazoa; phylum Mollusca; class Gastropoda; order Systellommatophora; family Onchidiidae; genus Peronia; species Peronia verruculata. The sequence continues at coordinate 2,569 of JBCAUA010768743.1, read as the reverse complement.
AGATTCACTCAAATTATGGCAACAACAACAACAACAACAACCTCAACAACAACAACGACAACAACATCAACAAAAAGCAACAACAACAGCTTTAGCAGCAGGAAAGCACTTACCACTAAATTACGTCCCTCCTTTTCTGGAAGATTCCAACTCCATGAACTCAGGAATTCATGAATAAATCCAGACGTTTGTAAGTGTAACCAGAACTTTATCTTCGCCTACCTAGTCATTAATCTTCAACCTATTCCACTAAGATTGCAACCAGATTTTGTAAACAGAGTATCCGATAAACGCGCACCTGTTTATTATCTTGAATATTTTTTTCTAGTTTATTATTATTTTTTATAGATAGATCGAGTCGGTATAAGGAAATGTTAAATCTTTCTATAACGAGGGGGAAAAAATTGTGACTTATGAAGTTTTACCAAATCCGTAGATGGAAACGCGTTGGTCCTCACTACAATTAAAGATATCTCCATCTACCTGCCATCTGGCTGGTGCAACAGGCCAGGAACACAGCGGTGACACGGATCACACAATACCAAAGAGCTAACAGCTAAGGACGAGGGAATGTGGAATTCACCCACTCACGCGGGACGCACGGCCGACGAGTATCGCTCACCTACGAGTTCACAAACTTCGCCTTGTCTCGCCGTCCGCATCGCGCTATGGACTAACAAACGCGCGCCGCTCTTCCTCTTGGTATTAATAACAGTACAGCTCGAAAGTAGATCTACTCTGAAAAAAAAAAAAATCGCCTGTAAACTTCTTTTTCGAGATCTCTTCTTTTAACATAAAATAGATAAAAGGCAGTGTTTAGCAAATATGGTTTGTTTGTTTGTTTGTTTGTGTGTGTTGGGGTTTAACGACACATCAGCACGATCATGGCTATATTGTGTCGAACACGGTAAGATAACGTTTACACGTCAAGATGAAGAGAGGAAAGAAAGCGGGACAGAAGACAGGAGCAAGGAGAGAGAGAGAGAGAGAGAGAGTGGGTGAAGAGATGTCACCCCTGGAACGTCGAGAATGGCATTCCATGGGAGACACCCCACCGATGGCGGACTTTCACCGCCTGCAGGTGGAAGCAAAGAATCTATTTATATACTCCAGGGCCGCCGAAGTGAATTTGAAAAGTTTAATTAAGAAAATAATTAATTAAACTGTAATTAAATAAGTTGTTTGAAAACTCGATTTGGAGCAAATGACAATTTCAGTTAGTGAGATCTTTCTATCATCAGACAATGAACTAGACCCAAATTGTAAGAATGAAAAGGTAAATTAGGTCGTCTTTTAATAATAATGGGAAAATATCATTTTATTGGCAGAGCTGTGGGAATTCCTATAGTGAGGTAAAATAAGATGTAGACATCTGAGAACGATTTCCTCTGTGAAAATTAATTTGAATGTATCTTTGTCATCTCTGTATTTGAAACACAAGAGGAGAACCCACCGCCTTCCAGGAAGATTTTTTCAAATATAGGTCAAATCCGTCAAAGGTGAATGACAAGGATGCGCACCTCGCTGTTGGTATTTTGGATGATTAAATTGAACATTACTCAAAAGAAAACGTGTTTGGTATTTGGATGGCGTTATTCTATCGAACGTACAAATCGGATCAGACATTCTCGCCAGTTTATTATTCAATTATTATCGGCTTTTTAGGATAAGATCAAACATTATTCAGCTTTTTTTCGGCTTTATGTAGGTAGAGACGCAGATCTTTTACAACAAGGTTGTGAGCCAAATTTCAGATGGATCCATTCAATAGTTTTCAAATCCATCAGCCTTTATGGGTTTTGGTGCAGATTTATAGTAAAGAAAATTAATTAAATTAGGGACATGTGGTTAATATCTATTATAATCTTCATATCAGTATTGTTATTGGTTCTTATGTTATGATTATGATTTTGTATTGTTATTGTTATTTGTATTATATTATATTGCTATTATTACTGTTGTTCTTATATCATTATCATTATTCATATTGTTGTTATTGTTGTTATTATTAAAATATTATTATCATCATATTTTTTCTTTATCATTTTTTTATGAATTCAGAAATGTGACAATATTCTGTATTTGAACATTGGAAAAGTTCCCTTTGACTTTGAACAATAGAAGATGACTAAATGGATGAAAGTGTCTCTTCGGCCAAAGAAAATCAAAAACTGCCATCAACATCTTGTACGTGGTTTGGGTTTCATCGCCGTTTTCTTTTGTTTGGTTCGATGCTATGATTGATTATGTGTGTGTGTTTGTTATTTGTTTTGCTGGTGTGTGTGGGGGGGGGGGGGGGGACAGGGGGCAGGGATGGTGAATTCTCTGCGAGGTTTTAATCCTGTTTGATAGCCAGGATGGCTTAGCTTGTAAAAATCCCCTGCCTATTGACGGATTTTGTGTTCTTTTTCTTTCTTTCTTCTTTTTTTTAAAAATTATTTTTAGATTAAATGTTAAAACTCTGGTGATTAGATGGAATGCGTCGTTCCGTTATATTATCTATCTATCTATCTATCTATCTATCTATCTATCTATCTATCTATCTATCTATCTATCTATCTATCTATCT
>JBCAUA010768632.1:0-14905 GCA_038406235.1 Peronia verruculata | reverse complement strand
GCTAACATCTATTCTCTAGGGACCGTAGTGCTGTTCTGTCAGGGCGACGCCGGAAAATAGCCACTTTGATATATATATAATATAGATCCGATTTTTAGCGGATACATTGAGACATATTTTTGAGGTGAAAAGGCTGCAGTCTTTCGCTGCTTTTCACCTCTTTTATGCTCCGGAGCTAAATGTATGTCTAAAAGTTCTCACAGTTTCAGAAACGATGAGTTAATTTGTAGTACATGTACATGAATTTCAAAATTTAAATTCTTCTAGGCTAGAATACAGAATATATTGTGTCCACTGATGTAGACGTGCCTATGCAGTTTTGGGAGAGAGGAAAGTTTTGCCATTAAACATTTGAACCTGGGAAATGTACAATGAAATTACCGCACGTTACATTCTCGGGTGAGCAACTTCACTGACAAATGAAAAACAATGAATGGAGTAACGTTTATACTGTGATACTCTGACTATGATTTCTGACTATGTGTTTTTAGTGGTACCAGTCAGAGAGACAGAAGAATAATTAGCTTGACTGGCATCTACAATTTTCGCATCGAGGCAGAATAAACGTTTAGACAAAGATCATGTGATTTTTTTTTTTAAATTTTGAAACTCACGTACATTACAGACAAGCTATTCCCATTATCCCCTCTCCCTCTTCTCTACCCATAGTGAGCTTAGACAAGAAGGGAACAAAATGATCATATCACTATGAACAGTTTGGATCATGGTTGTCTGTATCTACCAAATAAATGGGAATATTCATTATTAATATTTAGACATTTTTATGGAGCGTCACATTTAGGCATAACATGGCATAGAACTTAGAATGGGAATATAGTGGTGTCGTGGGCTAGCGGTTAGGCCGTCGGACTCGGGATCTGAAGTTCCGGGTTCGAATTCTGACTGGTCCCGACATTTTGTCAGTGGGAAAGACAATTTACACACATTTCCTGACTCCACCCAGGTTTGAATGGGTACCCGACTATAGACAGTGATTGATATTGTTAGATTAATAAGGATTCGATCGCCCAACAGGCAGCCCCCTTGTATGCTTCCCAGGAACCTGAGAACGTTTATGACTGTCTTCTTTGGGTCTGTTGGGGTAATAATAGATTGTAAAGCGCTTAGAGCTTGTACGGGAATAAGCGCTATATAAATACTCTCTATTATTATTATTCATATTTAGGGATTTTTATGGAACATTTAGGCATAACATGGCATCCCCAGCGGATGAACTTACTATTGGATCAAGCAAAATCAGGTGAACATTAATGATACAAAACATTACGAAAATCTACAGAGACTTTTCTTTATTGATTCAATTTGTCTCAGAAACTCGCCTGAAAATCGACTTTTGTCTGAAATAAGGGGGGAAAATTGGCAAGATCTGGTATTTCAAAAATAGCGCTTAACTTGCTGAGCAGCCAGCGGTGTTTGTTAGTTTTTCTGGGTGAGAAACACGGCCGCGGGTTTTCTTCTCAAAAGGAAGATTAAGCAATGCAGAGGGAAACCACTAAGTAGCTTGTTAGGCAGGCGGGGGAAAAGCGATTAAAACAGAAAAAAAAGAAAGAAAGAAAGAAAGAAAGAAAATGGAGGAGAGAGATGGATAGACGAAAGAAGGGGGGGATAAGAGAAAAGTAAAAAAGGAAAAAAATAGAGGGGTGGGGGTGGGGGGGGGGACTAAGAGAAAAGTAAGAAAGAAAAAAAAAAAAATTAGAGAGACAGCTCTGAGGCAGTCTATAGAAAGAACGTCCTACAACTAGTGTTGGCAAAGAAAACGACAGAATCTTAAGGCAAAAGAGAAGAATAAATTAAAAAATAATGACAGACAGAGCAAAGGAAAATAAAACTGAAGACCGAACAGAAATTTAATGAGAGATGATTCGCCTTAGAATGAGACAAATGGCAAAGAAATTCATGGAAAGGCAGAAGGTTAGACAAATTACCTTTAGATTACAACAAACAAACAAAAAGTACAAGGCAGACAGAGAACGAATTTCTGCAGCGGACAGAAAGATAAAAAGAAATACATCGAGCATTTTCTGTCCGTCTCATGCATTTTTATGACTTAAAAAAAAAAAAAAGAAATAAAAAAGCTTTTAGGTAATTGACAAAATCTTCAACTATCAAAACGTGTCAAAGTATAATCTCGCCATATAACATGTTTTGCCATAGAGCTGGCAAGAAGAGCGAAGTACATCAGGCAACGACTACAGTGAGCTTCACGCTGTCTGTGTGCAAAACAAGACAGCATATCCCTTGACTCTAACGACGCTTAGAACCGTCTTGAGACAATCACATTACAGTTAAATACTATTTGTGAAGACTAAAAATATTAGTATTTTTAAACACTTTCAAAGACAATATGTTAGTAAATATATTTCACATCGCACCGCCCGAAGCGAAAAGAGCTTTAATTTTTCTTTTCTTTTCAGATTAGTATGAAAAAGATTTGGATCTGAAGCTTCGTTTTTATCAACAGCCTTTCAAATTTTACTCTCTGAACTACGGCACTTTCCTAACTATTTGTGTGTGTGCGTGTGTGTGTGTGTGTGTGTATGTGTATGTGTGTGTGTGTGTGTGTGTATGTGCATGCGCGGGCGTGTGCGTGTGTGAATGTGTGTGTGAAAACTTAACAAGTCCTATGACAAGATAATATGAGTAGTAGTTTATCGAGGGTCGCTCTGCTGTGACAAAGCACCTTCTCCCTTTAAACTTTGTTTCAAGGACATCCCTTTTTAATTTTCCAGTCCTTCTTTCATCTTTCACCTTTCACCTCGGCGTTGTTCATCCACTGCTGGACGTAGCTCTCCGACAATGTTTTCGAACCTCTGTTGTCCCTCGCCCTCCTCGCCCAGGTTGTACCAGCCGTTCTCTCGATGTCGTCTCTCCACCTTTCTTTTGGCCGTCCTACCGATCTTATTTTACCTTTAATGTTTTTGGAGAACAAAGGGATGGCGCAAATTTGTCTTCAATTTTGTGGAAAAATGGCTATTTCTCACTTCATGGAGATTATTATGTACTTCCACCAAACGCCTTCGCCATGAAAACTATTTAGACAAATTCATGATTTCAATTTGGGAATCTGTCTTTCAACATGCAATTATTAGCAAATTAAATGTGTTGTTTAGCGGGAGTGATGTGACACCCTAGGTTGTCTTTAGTATGGCGAAAAATATATTCTAAATAGGTGGGGGAATCTTTGGCCAAAAAGAGGAGTGAAATAATAATAATATCTTTTCTTTAAAAACCATGTCAGAGAAATCGCAATTTAGGCTTGTGATCTGTCGGTTAGCATCGTAAATAGAATGTGGTTTATAGTGAAAGAAGTGACGTCATAGGGCGTTTTTTTATTAATGTGAAATGGTGTAACTGGGAAATCTATATAATAAGAGCGATCAGGTGGCATGGCACTTAATTTAATGTCCAATAAAGTCGGAATCGGCAGGTATTTAAAATTCAAATAAAATTACAGACGTGGGCAACTGATACCCAACTGTGTTATTTTGATTGAATTTACAGAGTTGTTTTCATTTATCTTTTTAATGCCAAACTATCATTCATTTTGTCCGCCATCACTTCCGCGCGGGACACATGACGCTTCTTTGAGTAATATTCAGTTTAATGAACCAAAATATCCGCATCAAGGTGCGCATGCTAGCCAAACAATTTAAGTCGGAGGACTATATATTTTATAAAACCTCCCACGGAGGCCGTGTGGTACCCAGCTAGTCTTTGATAAATGTATGTAAAAAAAACCAAAAAACTTTTTTTTCAATGAAATCTTTATAGACAAAATCACCATTCAGGTTTGTGATGTGTCTTTTAACACTGATTAAGAAAAAAAAAACAAAACAAATGGTTTTTAAGAAACGAAGTAATACTATGGGTTGTTTTCATGTTGAGAAAAGTTAAAATTGTATAGGCTTGAAAATAATTCAACTGTCACGTCGAAAGCCTTTTACCAACTAGAGCAGGACAAGAGTCAAGTAGGAAAGAGACAGAGAGAGATTCACTCCATTCGATAGCACGAAAACACAAGGATGCTGAGAAACGGAAACCTCAGCGCTCTGTCTGTTTGGGAAGGCAGATTGAATGAAGGCTCTAGCCGGGTGTTTCAGACTAAGAGAGCGATCTCGTGGGGTTAATAAAAGCATTGATTCGGGTCTTGACTGCCTCATACACAAATTACGGCACGGAGATCGTGAATATCGTGAACATAAAGAATGATCGCCCATTTCATGAGCAGTCTTGGCCTTCTGAGCACCGCATTATTAATTTATCCTTTCTTTCCTCTATCATATTCCGTGTGAATATTCATCCGAGCATTCCATCCATCTATCCGTCATCCATTTATCCATCCATCCATCCATCCATCCATCCATCTATCCATTGGTCCGTCCATTGGTCCGTCCATCTATCCAATCCATCCATTCATTCATCCATCCATCCATCCATCCATCCATTGGTCCGTCCATCTATCCATTCATCCATCCATCCATTCATCCATCATCCATCCATCCATCCATCCATCCATCCATCCATCTATCCATCCATCCATCCATCTCAGTAGTTTCCTCCTGTCTTCACCACCCCGTCCAGTCTCTCTAACTTCCTGTGTAAGAAAATAGTAATTTATAGTGACTGTTCCCCTAGAAATAGCAAAGAGATTGTGTGCCAGAACACACCCCCATTCTCACAACCGGCCACACAATAGGAAGAACCGGAACATTCAATCAGACCTTAATCCTGCTGGACCCCCACATCCTTTTCCGCCTGAACCACTAAACCTGGTCTCGGAAATGTGGTAGCTTTGCAGTCGATGAGAAGATTTCTTACGTTACATTTCCATCGTAATGCAAAGCATATCTCTATCCGAGAGTGGAAGTGTATGTGAAAATATATAGGCATAATAAGTATGTAGATTTAGGCAAAGAAGAAAATAACAGATGGGCAAACAAACATATATAATACGTATACATACATACATACATACATACATACATACATACATACATACAGACAGACACACAGACAGACAGACAGGCAGACAAACAGACAGACAGAGACATACAGATAGATAGATAGATAGATAGATAGATAGATAGATAGATAGATAGATAGATAGATAGATAGACAGACAGACAGACAGACAGACAGACAGACAGACAGATGGATAGATAGATAGAGTTTCCGATCCAAAGGGGAGAGGGAGGGAGTAATTTAATTTTGAGAAGATTGAAGATTTGTTTTTTTTTTTTTTTGCAAAACAGTGATTGCGTGTTTTTTCCCTTCGGGCCAAGTTCAAATATCTTCTATCTGGCGAAAGATTAAATCTCACGCTGGAAAATATCACGTTACTCAAAAGAAAATCAAGTTGAAAAAGTACAGGGAGTATTGGATTACTCCCATCTAACCGCGAATAAACAAGTAATGATCTCTCTGGGACGATATCAGGATAATCCCTGAGGTGGTGGATAGTTGCAAATATTAAGGAACAAGTAAAATGGCACCAACACTGACTTCTATCTCTTCCTGTTACAGAGGTATATGACACCGAAGATAAGCCTATTTTCAGATGTGAACTTAATAGAAACTAGCAGAATCTGATTCATTATGCCAGATTTTGTGATAGAATGCTGTATTAATAAAGACCTCCTGTTGTTTCAAATGGGGCTAAGATTCACTTTTTATCCTTTTTTTGTTGCAGCATTGTGTGCGACTGGAAATGCTCACATTGTCGCTAATCACAAGATTGCATTTAAAAACTGTCACAAAAACTGTTTGAAATTGGCTGACTAGGGGGGAAAGAGGGACAGTTGATGAGTTACTTAATATAAAGATAGTGGATAACAGGCGTCCCACCTGCCATGTCCTTGCCCAAATTTTGTTTTCATACATGCCCAGACAAACTTGTATCAAAGAGTCATAAAACCGAGCTGGTGATGCCGTTAACTATGTACACAAAGACTTTAACAAACTACAAAAATTTCTTTAAAGCATTCTTTCACAGTGAGCAAGGGTAAAACACCATCGGCTCTTTGACTTGCCTAATGTCATTTCACAACAACGGGCAAGATAAATAAATATTTCACAGCGGACTATGGGAAAGTTCGAGCTCAATTTCCCCCGTGCACAATCGTTACGTCTTTGGTAAATACTGCATATTATGCCTGGAGTGTCGAACTCCGAACCAAGAGGGAGGAGCGGCATGTGTTGGAAGACTTGGGCTGATATCACCTGAGTAAACATGGCGCCATTAGAAAATGTATAACAGTGAACATGGTAAAATGCTTTCGCAGAACCAGAGCCCGCATCTTTGGCTCTCACAGTGGTATTCGTACCTGGACTGGAATCCAGTCAGTTCACAATAAGTCTTAAGCTATCATCTAACCATCACAATAACCTCGCGAAACAAAGGGGGAAAAAAAAAAGAAGGTGATCCATCAGCGAAAGTTGAATGTGTAAATAATTTTAGAACACGAGAAGTGAAAGTGTATTGAGAAAAACGTTACGTTCTCTATATACCTTTCAAAATTGAAAGAAAAAAAAAAAAAAGAAGAAAAAAAAAAAAACAAAGGAGAAACAAGACAAGGCAAATTCAGAGTGATTTGCACATGTATTTGTGTGCGTTAGATTTTTCCAATTTTATCTGATCGATTTTTATGAGCATGAGGGAACATCACTCGAAACACGACACTCTGTGGCGAGGTTATTTGCTGATATTAAAAGCTATTGGGAATTGTCTGGGAATTGCTCAGATGTACATCTGCGTAACTAACAATCGCTTTTCTTGTACGTGATGTCCCATTTATGGCAATAATCATTTTATATGCAGTTAACTATAGGCCCTCTGTAGTACTACATGAACCGTTTTGTCATGGATTTCAATAGGCATATATAATTATAGAGAGAGATAAATATACAGATAACAACATGCAGATATTACAGGAGGCCAACGCTGAGATAAATAAATCATAATGGACAGACCATGATTAATTGCGATCATGTACAAATTTAATATCATGTTTAAATATCATGCAGTTGTTGAAAGTAAATGTACCAGACACCGACCGGATTTAAAACTGTCATGGACTGTCACTTCATCATCACAGATTTTCATAACTGTCAGCAGAGTGATATTTGACCTACTTTAACTGTTTTGTTTCTGATGGAGATTCACAGCAATAGCATATCATATCAGCCTAGCTAACATGACGTGGTGGGGCCAGAGAGACGGATGATTTCATAGCCCACGAAGAACCTGGATCTGGCACATTGATTGTGAGAGTTGTGAGTTGTGAGCAAGCGAGCGAGCACTCACGTTGACCCAACACCTGCTCACTATTTCACACCCTGTCAGCCTGCAAGGTTAGGGCCCTCAGCCAGGTGATTCCCATAGCCCAGGCCTGCGTGGACAGCCTGGTAGAACGGACGGAAGTTTCCACGTGATGTCTTTTGCAGACCCGCAAATTATGACGCCCATTGTTTGGCACTAAAACACTTTCCCGTGTTTATTTTCCCCACCGAGTGATGGCTCTACAATGAAACAGCACGAGCTTTGCCGAGTGCTGTTGGCACCGGGGGCTGATGAGTTCCTCAGCCACTGCAAGCCAGGCGTACGGTGAGTAAACAACGCTGCTCACGCTGTGGAATTAAGGATGAAAACGGAACTTTCTGTCTGAGGTATTGAGTGTCCATTTCCTCTCCTTCTTCTCCCATTCCAGTCTAATAAGTTCAGACATGTAGGAATTACGTTCTGAATATTAACTTCACATACGGTACGTTTTCTCTGAGATCTGGACATCTTCCTTCTTTCGCACTGTTAGGTTCAGATACAAGGAAATTACTTTTTGACAATCAGCTTTAACATTTCTATGCTAATTCTGAGCTATGGAACTTTTTCTGTGAAGTTTTGGACAATCTTTTCCTCTTCTTTTCCTCATCCAGGTTATTGTGTTGAACATTATGTGATTATGTTTTCAGAATTTCTATGTAACTTTAGAACCGTTATGATGCATTTTGGCACTGAAAAAAGGCCTATATTTTGTCAGAAGATTAAATAAGTTCACATTTCAAGCTCTTAATGAATTCAATAAAACCAAAACCAAAACCAAAACAAAACAAAACAAACAAAACAAAACAAAACAACAACAACAAATAAAATAAAACAAAACAAAGAATAGAGAGAGAGAGAGAGAGAAAAAAAAAAAGCAAAAACAAAATCAAACCCCAATAGCAACAACAACAAAAAATGTCTCACAGAGGATTCAAATACAAAAACTGAATAGCTATAACAGGACAATACAGTTATAAATTAAAAAGATAAAATCTAGTTATGATTTGTGTTTAAGTAGGCGCCGAAATGAGGGAATAATTACCGGTATTTAAACGCACGTTTCCAACAGTCAGAATGCAGACAATGTTTCCATTATGCACGTGTGTAAGAGCTATGTGATTGCTTGTACTCAGCTGTGGCGTGAAAGTGAACTAATCCTAAACAACGTTGTGTAATGTTGCGTAATGCTGATTGAAACAGCGTATCTTTGCTTAACGAAGCGTGCAAACATGACATACGACGATATAGGAAGTCAAAGTGATGATTTATCTGTTGGCAGTGAAAATGAAAAGTTGATATCGCGAGCTCAGTTTTTTGTTGCCCAATCTCCATTTTGTGTCTATTTGGAGATATAAATGTCATACGAAAGAGGGATGATAAATCTATTAGATAAAGTCATTATTTCACTGGTCATTTACACAAGCAGGCAGATTTTGAACATCATTTTGTCCTATCTCCTATGTGCAAAAAACAGTTGCTTAACATAAAACATCAATTTTCTCAATACACTGAAAATGGAGATAGAGCAACAGAGAACTGAGTTCACGATATATTCTCATGTTGGAACAACGTTATGATGCAGATGTACGGAAACAATTTAGGATTAGAACTGATAAAACCCACAGTTCCATGCATAATATAGCACACAGAACATTGTATACATTACATAGAAAACAGAACGGTATGCTGCATTCACTCAAATTATGTACATACCTGTTATGACACAAAACAAGCTTGTAACTTTTGCACACTTTGCTCTTATAAATGTGTATTATTTTGACAGAATTGTCAGTGCAGAGCAGCCCGACTGCGATGTAAAAGTTGCTAGAGACAAGCCCAGTCAAGGTGCCTGATACAAGAGATGTGTTTTTCACACAAGTGATTAGATTTTCTAAACAAGAAAAGAGTAGATCTAGTTAGCATTTCAAGTACTCTTTAACCCCCCCCCCTCCCGTCCCCCCAAGGACCCGGGGTTTAGAAGTAGGTTCTCTGCTCCCATCTGCAGGAGGTGTAAGCCCGCCATCGATGGGGTGTCTCCCATGGAGTGCCATCCTCAACAATCAATGAGAGACATCTCTTCTCACTCTCTCCCCTTGCATCTGTCTTCTGTCCCGCTCTCTTTCCTCTCTTCTTCTTGACGTGTAAACGTATCTTACCGCGTTTGACACAATATAGCCATAATCGTGCTGATGTGTCGTTAAACCCTAACACAACACACAAACTCTTTAAAACTTACAAGTCAGGTGTACACTCACGAATTTCATTTATTAAACAAAAGGAGATAGAGGATAAGAAGAAGGGGGGTGGGGGTGGGAGGGAGGAGCGGGCTAATTGGAACAACTCAAAGATTAGATCTTATGCTAGTTTAATCTTCTTGAACATCATCATGTCTGTCTGACGTCTTCTTTTCATAAGATTATAACTTATTAAAATGCTACATTTTATCAGAAGCTGAGTGTTTGATACGCACATGTATACTATGTGAATATTACATATACATGTCTGTGCACTCTTTATGCTCTGTATTTTACTAAAAAAAGTCTTTGAAAGTCTAAATTAGATGAATGAACAGGATGTTCCCAATTTAATTTCGTCAATATGAGATGTCTGCAATCGCATGTGTGTCCGCTCTCAAACATTAGCACATTACGAAATTAATTTTTATGCAGGCCTTCTTTCATGCAATAGACTAAAATTGTTTGTGGGTTCAAGAAATACATAGGCATTTTACATAAATGTTTCCCATTCAGGAAAATGCATTTTTAATTTTTGTTTATAATTCCTCCGTTAATCATCGTCAAATTTAAAGCCAAGGCTTTTTTTTTTTCACGTTAAAGAAGAAGTCAAACATTTGTTGAAGCAATCAGGCAAGCCAGCCACACACAGCCAGGTCAAATACACATCTTGAGCCTAAAAATGAAGCAATTTGGCCATTCATAAAAAATAATGAAGCTGCCAGCAATGTTTGTTTGGAGCATTTCATTTCATAATAACTCAGTGAAGTTTTCAATAGCCAGGCTATGCTCCACCCCGCAACCAGGAGGATTACCGAGCACGTGAATAAACAAATTTCCCGGCAGACCTAGAGAACAAATAATCAGACAAGATTAAGAGTTAACCCTTTCTTTGTGCGTTGTGTTGAGGCTTTTTACTGCTGCTCCTTCTCAGTTATGATCGGAGTTCTCCGCCAGTTCTTACCGAGACAACCACCCGCAGGAGGCTGAAAGACATAAAGAGAACGTAATGACAGTAGTTGAAAACCAAACATGAATATTGCCGGGTCGAATTAGGGTTTCCACTGAGACAAAAATAGTTGTAAAAAAAAAAAAAAAAGTCCACAAAGTTAAGTTTTAGCCGTCTCAATTTGAGAGTTCTGTTCGTTTTCCCCGTTATTTTCCTTTATGCTTTAATATTGCTTTAATTTTATTTCTTGATAAATACTAAATATGAACAATGGGGATAAGAAATTCTGGGTTTTGTTTGACACAAAGGTGACAATAGCAACAAAAATCGGTATAATTAATTTTGACCCTCTGAATGCGAGGCTCCTATTCCTTTACTGTAGTTCCTTCCCTTATAAATAAACGTGTCTTTCATTAGTTATTTAAAAACAAAGATGAATGTTCCTAAGATTTTGGATTTTAGACGAAAATAACAATAATAAAAAAAAAAAGTTGCAGTAATCAGGTCTAAGATTTTGAGATGATTGCTCAAAATCCTTTGCTCCCAATCATGAAAATCCTAGGCTGAAAAGAGGAACATAATTTTTCCTTTACGGTCGTTAACATTTACTCCACTTCAAATCCAAGATGTCAAGAAATGAAATCCCCTCGGATTTCTCTTAATTTCCTGCAGGGAAAGAAGGAAAAATGAAAGACAAATAATAAATTTCTCTTTCTGCAGAACAAATGGCGATAGATGGAGATTGTGTGACATCAGAGCTAATAGTTTTGACAGTGTAGTATTTCGAAAACGTCATTATTAACTCTTGAAGTGTAAAAGGTCTGATCTGGTCAACAACGTCCATTACACACTGAACTCAATTTACCTTTCCAAAATAACTTTCACAATCGTAGGAAAGAAGCCGTCTAAATTTCATGAACATAGCTCAATATCATTGTAAAAAGCTTAGTGCGCTACTGACAGTTGTCGAATTTAAAGTACTTGCTGACTATGGCGATCGGGTGATAAAATTAGATTCAGTGGTCTGTTGCCACCAGATTTCCCAATCAATTTACATCGTTTGATTTGATTCGGAACATTGTATTAGATCTCGTAGATTCCAGGTCTAGATTCTAGACTTGAGAAGAGAGAAGTTCCATACTAGGCCATAATTATGGCTTCAGTGGTCGGGTCAGATTTAGGGTTAAGATTAAATTTAGAGTTAAAGTAAGCAATGTGAGGTACAGAGTTCCCCCCCCCCCCATGTACTCTTGCATATTAGTTGCAATATTTAGACCACCTGGTACCAAATAGAGCAATCTGATCACCTGTCGCTTTAGCCTCGTCCTTCAACGTAACGAACGAACAACATAAATATATTTCCAAGCTTACGTCCATGCTATAAGGTTTGTGTTCCAGTCCTCAGTTACCTTAAAGGGGAGGAAAGCGAAATGTTTTAACTTTCGGTTCAGATTTTGGTTCTGTCGGACTGTTTCCATTTGCTGAGCAGAGCAAAAATCTAGGTCTAGTGAAAGTTCAAAGATCACCAAGTATAGAGAAAGTATTAATAGCGATCAAAAGATCGGACAAAAGGCCAAAAGGCCTACAAAGCCCGAAATATTATATGAAATCATATCAAAGTGCGGAATCCGAAGTAGAATCCCGATCTTACCGTTCCAGTATTATCCAGCTCGAATTCTTAAATTTAAATGCTCTGGAGTAAGGAGGAAGACTGTTGAAGCATAATATGTTCATATAATTGTAATTGTTTCGTAATTGTCGTATTTTTAATTTTTTTTTTTTAAATAAGGAATGAAAGCATAAAAAAAAAGAGGAAAAATGAAAGGAACAGGAAAGAAAAAAAAAAAAAAAAAGCAAGAAAGAATAAACGAAAGAAAGAAAAGTAACAAAAAGAAAGAATGAAAAAGAGTGGGAGACCCGGGTGGTTCCGGGTTATTTTAGTGCAAATTCACCGCTGTAGTTATCGAACGACGATCAACCTTCGCAGGTGATCTGTCTTCACTATTAAATGAAACTGCCCTACTCCAATTAAATGGCAAAAATTCGAAAGGAAAAGCGGATGAATCAATTTCTTTCAATTTCCGGAACAATGTGTAAAGCTATTGGCTTCTATCCCCCTGCTCCCCCTCTTTTTTCTTGGGGTGGGGGGGGGGGGGTGTTCTGAAAATTAAACTGACAAAATTGAATAGTGTACACCTGCCAATAAATTAAAAAAAGACTTTTTTTCTGGAAATGAAGCATGTTTCGAATCAGTTATCAGAGAAATATGACTGTCACTTATTGAATTGCCTCCCCATGTTAAATCTTGTAAGTTTATCTAATACTGAGTTAAAATTTAAAGACTCAGATCATAACATCTAAAGCATATTATATAGTGAACCAGTTTCGATACGTTTGTATTGAAATAAGAGGCCGAGGAAGACAGAGCAGAGAAAAATAAGGTGCAAGATACACTTGCCGTATTTTTGCAGGAGGTCAGTACCACATATTATATGATAATTATCAACTCAATAAGGCCGAGAGAATAACCATAATCAATAGTACAATGCTTAGGAGGACGGCAGTGCCGAAGAAATTAGGCTTCTGTTCCTCGCCTGAACGTTTCCATTGCTGAATAATAATTTGAATCTTGCTAAGGAATGGAAACACGATTAAAGTCTGCACAACTGTCTCCTGGCTTCTTGTGTGTGTGAGCCTGAGGTCTAGCCTTCTCGGAAAAGGGCAAATATATTTCAGAGGTCCCATGCGTACATTACACTACAGAATAATAATAATATAATACAAATAATATTAATAACAACAGTAATAATAAATAGCACTCATCCACTGAATGTCACTGAATGGGCTTTCACTATGGTCATAAATATTTCAATAATTATATCTACATGTTTTTCTTTTCCTGCAATGCAATGATTACTACAATCAACACGACTGATTTCACCTATCATAAAGTGCAGTGCAAACAGAAATAGCTAGTCAACACAACCAGTCTTGACAAGTGTGGGAAAATGGTATAGCAAACTGTGTAAATTCGTGTGTCTGGTTGTGGGAATATCTGCCTTTGTTCAAATGTATGGGGCTCCGTCAACCTATTACCACCTGCAAAACCCATGGCTCGGCCTGGAGGGAATTCATCTTTCCTATGCAATTTTAAGTTAGTAAATTTGACTGTAGACTTTCAGTTACTAAATATGCTTGTAAACTCTTTAAAGTGTGGGCTAACCGCGGCTTTAGTTATGCTCTGATGAAAGTCTACTTGGTCAGAAGACAAACAGGCAGATAATCTGAAGATTTGAAACATGACTCTTACCATCGTGTCTCCGCCTACTCCTCCAAGGATTTTGAACTGTCAATGTTTCTTTTAGGTGTAAAATGCATCCATGGGACCTCTGAATGTTTTCGTCCTTATTCGAGAAGGCTAGATATCGGACTTCTCCATCCAAGATGTCAGTACATAAACACATCAGTTTAGTTTTATTTCTGTCTCACTGAAGAGATAGAATTCGACACTTCAACATTTTCATTGGGAGACAAATATCTAACTTCTCAACCATGGCATTTCTTTCCTTGTGTATGCCGGTTTTGCCAGAAAATGTCTCATGATCACTTAATGCCTAATTGAGATGGTGACAGTCTAGAGCACTCTTTGTTGTCAAATATGTCAGAAGGTGAAACAAGAGCCAACAGGAGGAATCACACTCTGCAAAAGTTGAAATATTATCACATCACAGCTGTTACAAATATTTGTGTATTTGTTTAGTTCTGTTTATTATTTTTTTTTCGGCACATTCAAAATCTGGCAACACAGACTCTGTACAAAAATAAATATGTTCAAGATATTACAGAAAATCAGGCCCAGCTCAGATGTGTTTGAGTAGATACAAATCACAAGGGATATTTACGAGTTTTTGCTGGGAATGAAACGTCTGTGATTTCTAAAAATGGCCTAGTTACATCTGTGTTTCTGGCGCAGTTACATCTGTGAGGATGAAGACAAGGTGTAGAAATCCATGACATACGGTGTCCAGTCAGAAAATCAGACACACTGGAAACTTTCCTTGACAGACAAAAAAGAGAAAAATGTCCAAATAATGACAAGGGGCTTAAGAAAAGACAGTATTATTATGATATTCCTTTTCTTTTTGTTTTTAATCGTTTATGCAGTGTGTTTCTCATCTTTCATTCTTGAGCTAAGCGAGGGAATTTTTTAAAATGGAAAAAAGAGATTGAAGACCCAGAAAATACACAAAAAATTGAGGACTTAGGGAATGCATCATTAAACTGTGGCAGTTATGCAAGATGAAGAACTGAGAAGGTGGAGGTTGGGAGGGGGGGATCTTGTACGTGATTAAAAAAAGCAAAAAAAAAAAAAAAACCAAACTC
>JBCAUA010768521.1:0-14906 GCA_038406235.1 Peronia verruculata | reverse complement strand
GGACAGATACAGTATCAAGGACTCAGTGAAGAAAAAGCCAGTCTGCAGCCAGATACATAAATACTGATTAACACCCGCCGATTTTGTGGTCTGGTCTCTTTAGAATATGAGCAAACAGAAAAACATTGCGGAAAGTCAAAATTACACAACTGAAGTACATTAACTGCATTCTAGAAAATACAATCAAACAGGCAGACGATAAGTATTTTTGAAAGTTACGATATATTTTCAGAATGGACATAGCCTTTTTTGGTAACTATCAGAGAATTGAATATAACTTAAAGAACTCGTTCTTAATCTCAGAGTAAGTAGGTGGTGGTAACACACCCTGTATCTGAATATCAGGGACCGTGAAATGTAGCATGGTCAGTTTCAGATTACACATGTGCAGCAAGATCAACGATATTCATTTGGTTCTCTCTAAGCTTTGCAGATTATCCAAAACTAGGGAGTAAGGATTTTATATACTGCAAGTGAGTAAGATGTATAAAAATATAAGATCGTGGGATTTTACACTGAAAGAGAGCTGAAGGTCGTTGTGACCAGCACTAGAACTGTCACTGGTCTTTGCCAGACAAAGTAGGTCTTAGGCAAACAATGTAAGGAAGAAAACATTCCTCACTCCATGTCTTTCGAAATACTTGTTACTGAAATAGTTTTTAAAAAAAATTGAACAATGAGAAAACATTCTCTTTATACTCTTATTTGTTTTGTAATTTTTCATGGTGTTTGTTTCTTGGCAAAGAGGCAGATCTGTTTTTGTTTGTTTGTTTGTTTGTTCCTTTCTACATCGCTTCTTTTATCTGGGGAAGGGAAGTAAGAAGACTGAGACAAAGATCTCCCATTATTTTCAAAATATTATTTATCATAATTTATGATATAAACATTGGCAAAATATACATAGTAATCTAGCACAACAACAACAACACCAACAACAGCAACAAAAAAAAAAAAAAAAGCAACAAACAAAAATCCAAAACAGAAACAAAATAAAACAATAAAAAAAATAGAAAGAAAAGAATTTACATTATTGCGTTTTACAAATTAAAGCAACATGGAGTGCTTGACAATTATATTGAATCGCACCATCACAAAGGTAAATACTATGAGATGCGACACAATGAAACCAGGCTCTCGTCAAATGTTGAGCATATGGAGTTATTGGTATCACTGTGAAGATTATCCATATTTCCCTTTCTGTGAGTGAAATAGGTTCTGTTCGGTATTAAGTAGAAATTGCGAAATTGACAATTAAAGACAATGGGAGTGATCTATTGCTGCAGCTGAAGTTATTGAGAATATGGCCGACCACTTCTGTAACTCTTCACTATTCCTTGTTAGGAGATTACAATTTTTGGCTTTAAATCGATCTATTTCAGTAAAATGAACCCTGAAATGCATTTTTAAATTGATATAGAAGGGTCTAGTGAAGAAAACAAAATTGCGATAACAATTCATTCACAGTTGAAAAGCACATGATTTTTCCGGTCGGCTCAGTTTGATGAGCGCCTGATTTCATTGTATCGCGTCTCAGTTTGTAAAAAATTAGAACTACACAAGTAAATAAAGTGCTGAAGCTTGATTTCAGTATGAAAATTTACAAGTAGTCATTATGATGAATATTCTAGAAGACATGAAGGATTTTATTAACAATCATATCAAAACCGTTGCTCATATATATACAATAAAACCTGTCGCAATACAAAAAAAAAAAAAAAAACTAAAATGACCGTGATCAAAGGTGATATCAAAGATCAAAACTTGCAGCAATGTAAGGAATGCCGACTAAAATAATGGGTCTGCCGATCATTCAAGACTGAACAAAATTCACCCAATGTAAACCAGGATTCCATATCGTAAGTGTTGATGAAAAAATACATTGAGACATTGAATGAAAAATCGTATTTTTCTACTCCTGTATGGCACAACTATTTAGCAAAACATACAGATTGATCTGAAGTATTGCTTGTATAATAATGACGCACATGGCTTCAAAACAACATAGGCTTACATGAAAACAAACATTCCTAGTATTTTACGAACATTTGTAAAACAAAGGTGTTTGAAATACAGTTTTACATTAAGAACACGACATTAGCATGGAAAAAGAAAAAAAATGTTCATATAAATCAAATTGATGAATGTTACAACATATGTGAAGAATAGTAATTTAATAAAAGATGATTATTGTATTGTGTTTTTTATACTTACAGCCATATATTTGCTCACATCTATACGATAAAACCAGTCTGAATATAACGGACATAGAAACGATATAACAAGGGCTCAGTGAAATAGCAAATCTGCAGCAACAGAAACACTGATCAATCAGCCTGATTTCGAGGTCTGGTCTCTTTAAAATAAACGACAATTATATTTTGTAAAGTTGTAGTTTAAATTATACAGTTGAATCACACTCTAAAACAATTGAAAATAGGCAGACACAACAACTAAAATATTTTAATAACTGATGGCACTAATATTTGCAAAATACATTGAAATAACATGCAATTTTTCTACAACAACATTCTCTCTGATAGGATGTAGGATGGCGCTAATACAAACATTAGAAGTATTTTGTAAACATTTGCAATACATAGGTAAATAAAACTGAGAAACTTGGTATCAGCATTAAAAATAGGTACGGTAGTATAAAATGATGATTGTTAAAAAATTACTGCAAGGATTGTGTTACGCGTTCTGTCAAAACCAACAACTTCACTTTATTCTTGAAACTAGTTCTTTGATCATATCTATGAAATATAACCAGTCTGGACACCAGAGACATCGAACTGGACCATGGTCAAACGTGACGTCAGACATCAAAGTCTACAGCGAAATATGCGATACGACTTAAACTTCTAGGCTTTGCAGCCGGTCGAAAACTGGACACAAATCACATAGGGTAGAGATATGATCAAATATATGTTATTGGATAAATAGGTACATGCATAATTAACTGTTAGCATTTTATCTGAAGCATAAAATGCACAGCGATTATTGAGACTTCAACCTCTATAAAATTTAACATAAACAATATTAATGCAAGGCTAAAGTATTGTGTGGTATACTGTAAATAACTTGTAACACACATGTAAATAAAACTGAAAGGAAGGAAAAGGCATCAGCATAAAAAGAACACACTGAATCGTATGTTGAATCTTATAGAGGATGACATGAACAAATGCGATAACAGGGGAAAACCAAAAGATTTATGACTTTCTGCAGTACAGGGGACAATGAGGCCGTGCCAGGTGTGATGTACAGGTACTGACATTCACCGTAGCCATGAAAGAAAATCTGAACTGAGCAGAATACTAAAAATTGAACAACAACAACAGCAACAAATGTAATGAAGCGCTATAATAACTTTAGGTGATTCAGTCATGCTAGAGGGTGTCATTAGAGCTGTAAAAGACATAGCTTTAAATCTACATCGCACAAAAACTTGGAGTAACGTTATAAAACATTACCATGTTCTTTCAAAATGGTTTTAATATACATGTACTATAGATGTTTTGCATGCTATTAAAACATTTGCCACCTTGAGTGTAAGTGAAAACATGTACAATATAATAATTATGTTATTGCAAAATTACTAGCATACACGTATTAAAACCAAAATAAAACAAAACAAAATAATAATAATAATAAGCGTAGTTTCATGACAAAATACAGCCGCTATAACCGTATGGAGTGTTAAAGAACCTGGGAAAAAAAAGTTGTCCCATCATCTGATTGAAAGACGTATATAGAACGTAACAAAATGGTAGCTTACATATATACTAGTGGATGGACATCCATGATCCCAGCTGTAGTCAAAGCTGTCTGGTCAGGATTTACATAAAAGAAGTAAAAATGCATCATCCTGATTAGTTTTTGGATTTTGCTGACATTTGACAAGTCACATATGGTCGAAGAATCATAATTTTACACATACACATTTAGGCGAAACAAACGTTACTGTCAAAGACACCACACATACTGTCACAGACTTGTTCAAAACACATGTAGAACCAGGAGTTTGGCATAGTGTGATAAGAATTGACTGGAAATTGATCGAAATAAACATTTTTTATGTGTGTGCAATGAAAGCATAGATACCTTTTAAAATATTGAACTACAATTAATAAATTAAGCATTTTGTAAATAACATGGATATCTGCAGGAAAAATTCCAATGATAAACGTGATGGAAGGACAACATTTAAAAAGCCATAGTCTCACCACAAAATGCCATTTTGAAAAAAAAAAAATCTATTGCAAATTGCAAATGTGCATGTTATGTTAATAATACTTTTTATACAAATATTTGTTTCGCTCCTATACTTTATAATAGTCTTCAGAAATGTGTACACCACGAAATATTTGTTCAAAAAGATTTATGTAATTTTGAGACACGATAGCTCATTAACAGTTCATTTTGAACAATGAACGTAGAAAGAAAACAAATAAGATACACTAAGCCAAATAATTGTACATCTAAGCTGAATCAAAGATTTTAGACAAGTGAGACAGATTAACAGAGTCAGATTTACATTACGCGTTCTGACGTAATCTCTGATTTCCAATCATTTAGACAACTAACGTATATTAAAGAATCACTTTGGACTTCTAGCTCTGGGTGCTATCACATCTGTACAGGAAAAACATATAAATATGCAGTATTGTCATTTGAATCTTTCAAAGCTGACTAAGACTTAGATCCCTGATTTAACCCTGTGAGCCTTTAGAGTAAAAATGTAACATAGTACAAATGTTTCAAAAGCACATCGGACCAAGGAAGGAAAAACATAGAAACAATACATTGTTCTGGACTTTCGGACATGAAGTTCTTATTCTTCATCACAATTACCAATTACAAGAAAACTTAAAGAGGGAATAATGACATGTACATTCTAGGTGTGAAAGTCATTGCTTGATGGCAAACAGTCATCTGATTGCGGGTTTCTATAAAATATTACAACATCTGTGTTGCTGTCAAGTTTTTGTTAAACAACTCATGCATAACTCAATTTACATATTCATTGAACAGGGTTTTTTTTTCAGTTCCCCCATTCAGTTCAGGCTAACAGATAACCAGATGCCATTTCTTTTTTATGTTCTATTTGTTTTGATCATACTAACTCAAAGTCCCAGCGGTCAATTATTTCGATGTAATACGTTGCCTTAAATTTAATAACACTACATTTCGAAGCATACGATCCTCTCTCAGCACATTAGTTTTGTTATTATGAACTTGGTTTTTGTTCTTTTTTGTTCTTTTTTATTTCTAAACACCTGAGCAGCACACTATTGTGCATGTCTTATTAAATCTGTGCTGGTCTGAGAAAATGGCACCGGGATTTTACAAAAAGTTTGATTTTCTTAAACAAAAGTCAGATCCAAACGTTGTCAATTATATGAATATAACAGTTTTTCTTTTACTTTTTGAAAATTTCTACAATTATTACACATAAGTCACCTTTCAAACAGTTGAGTCTCTATGTCTTGAACAGCCAGAGACCATGAGTGGATGTGTTTTATTCTGAGCTCAGAGAATTTCAATCTAGGATTTAAAAAAGAAAAAGCACTATTCTCTTCATCTCTGAATGGCAATTACAAACCTATCTGCTGGACAATTTTCTAAATGAACTGGTCTCGTACCTTATGAATGCGATCCTTGGAAGTTTCCACTACAAAAGTCAGGGAAACGAAATGGCTGTTTGTAGTTCCTTATATCTTACTAATTTATTTACGGTCACTTAGACTACAACAGAGATTATGGAATAATGCAAAAAAAGTAAGTTATATTATTTATATATTTGTGTTACATATTTCATCCTCATCGTTTTGCTGTTAACAAACGACAGCAACAATAGTTTACAAGTCCATAAAACTACGTCAACTCTATATCCATCTTAACTAACAGTACATAATTAATTACACCGTCTATTGCATGGGTTACAAAAAAAAAAGAAAAAAAGAAAAAGAAAAACGCAGTTTCAATTTTACAAACAGTTCAAAATGGCTATACAAATATTCTGTTTAGAACTATCAGCCATATGCCTACGGCTGCCTCGTCCATGGGTATAGAAATACATTAGGACTAAGGACTTTACATAAATATCGACACTAGCTCTGACTTCAATCAATCTGTTTAGTTTGGTGTGAATGGAGAATGGACGGGTGTGTGAAGTGTATCAGGGGAAGCAACTGAGGACATGTTCCTGGATAGCTGAGGGGAGAGTTGTGGTGACAACTCAGGAAAAATAGGAGAAGGAAGTGCGTAATTCCAGGAACTGCCTGGGGTAACTGATAGAGGTGAAGGATCTTGAGGATGTTCGCATCTAATGCAGAACCAAACATTCTCTGTGGATCCTGAATTGTCTTTCATACAGTCAGAGTGAAAGTGCTCTAGACACGAGTTACACTGGTGACAGCTATACTCATTAATTATTTCTTTGTGGCAAAATGGGCACATAATTTTGTCTGAATATCGCCATCTATTGCGGCGTAGTTCATCTTTTAAATCCTGCCATGCATTCTCAGTGAACTTACCTCTAAGATTCTCAAGCAAATGAATTCTGTCTTTCAGAATATTTCTCACGTGTGTGTTATTTTGAAGGTGATGATATTCAATTGCAAATTCAAATGAAGTATTTTCCTCCACACAGGCTTTCAAGAGAATGATTCGCTGATGGTCGAGTTCCTTGCGGTCAAAGGGAATTGGAGCATACGCGTTTTTCTCAAGGCTGGCCAGCTCTGCTTGTTTCACCCCAGAGTTCGGAACACAAGCAGAGCCGGCAGGTTTGTGAGAGGAACTGACAGACAATGAAGGAACAGCCGTAGCTGATGTTGTAGTGTTGTCGGGGGAAATGGTAGGACCTCGCCGACAGACACGGCAAAACCAGGATACATAGGTGGCATATCTCTGGTTTACAAACTGAAGGCATGACTGACACTGGACATGTTTACGATCACTGAGGACATTTCTGTAAAAAATGGGTCTGCCTGAGTTCAGTTCTTCATTTAATCTCTCCCATGCCTTCTTAGTGAACTTCCCCTTGACACGAGACAGGATGTCAATGTTGGCCTTTAGGATGGGAATAACAACAGGAGAGAGAGATATATTGTCACTCTCGATTGAATGTTCAAGAGAATGTTCTGGTCCTACACATACACGCAGGAGAATGACTGCCTTTTCCTCACATTCTTTGCTGTCAAAGTAAGTGCGAGCATATGCACTGCCTTCAAAATGAGCGAGATTTGGATTGTATTCCACTGAATCAAAAAAAGAGGCGGGGTTTGGTGGACCGTGTGAAGAGCTGGGCGGATGTGAAAGATTGTCAGTGGAAGTAGAAGGTTCTTTGCCACAATCATTGCAAAACCAGGGAACATCATCCGCGCATTTAGTGTGAAATATCTCTAGACAAGAATCACACCAAACAGATTCACAGTTACTGGGGACAATTTTGTAACAACATGGACAAGTGCGCAAATATTCTCTGCATTTCGCTCTTATTGTATTTTATAATTCATCCCATCGGCAATCGAACTTATCATTAAAACTGGAAAGCATATCAGCCTTTTCCAGCAGAATGGATCCCATCTGTGCTTTACTCTTAATATGAAAACTATCAACTTTTCCAATTAAAAATAAACGATCTTTCACACATGCGCGTAACAGTATGAGCTGCTGTTCCTCAGGTTTCTTGTTATCAAAGGCAATAGGAGCATAAGCCATTCTCTCTAGAGTGGCCAGTCTTAGTCTGTACTCCACTGAATCATAGACACAGGCAGAGTTTGGAGGGCCTAACAGAACATCACTGAAAGGAGGTGAGAGGTCATTAGTGGACGGGTCATGTTGACATGTACGACAATACCTGTGATTTTCTTTTGTAGTTGGTTCATTCATCCCACAGTCAAATGGAAATACCTTCAGACATGAGTCACATTGATGCATTTTATCTGTGGTTTGCGATTGTCTCATTGTCTCACGGTGGGCACGTTCATATGCTTCAAAAGTAAACTTACTGCTAAGAGGAGAAAGTATAAACGTTCTGTCTAAAGGAATGTGAATATTACTTGAACAAATTGAACCGACTGCGAACTCAAGAGTACACGAATCACTTACATATCCACGTAAGAGAATAACTTGTTGTTCTTCAACTGACTTGTTGTCAAAGGGAATGGGAGCAAAGGCTTTTCTTTCAAGTCTGGCCAGTTGAAGTCTGTACTCTACAGAATCAAAGACAGAGACAGAGTTTGGAGGAGATGGACATGAAGAACTATCTATGGAAAGATTGGGCAGGCTATCAATGGAAGGTCCATGTTGACATGTTTCACAAAACCAGCGGTTCCCCTCCCCATCTGAGACAGACTTGGCACATTCAAAGTGAAACATCTGTAGACATGAGTCACACTGGACTGTCTTACACTCACAAGTTATGTCTATGAGACAATATGGACAACTTTGCTGCCAGTGGTGATTAGCAGCATTGACCCTTTCTTTTAACATAATCCACCCAGAGGGTGTGAACTTATGTTTGAAGGAGGTAAGCATGTGAGTTTTGTTAATGATTGTGGTTTTGACATCTAAAGACCACGCATCAACTGCAAATTCAAGAGAAGTGCCATCTCTCATACATGCCCGTAAGAGAATAATGTCTTGTTCCTCAGGTTTCTTGTTATCAAAGGGAATAGGAGCATAAGCCATTCTCTCTAGAGTGGCCAGTCTTAGTCTGTACTGCACTGAATCATAGACACAGGCAGAGTTTGGAGGTCTTAACAGAACAGGAGGTGAGAGGTCATCAGTGGACGGGTCATGTTGACATGTACGACAATACCTGTGGTTTTCTTTGGTGGTTAGTTCATTCATCCCACAGTCAGAGTCAAACACCTTGAGACACGAGTCACATTGAGACATTGTACACGGAGCAGTTTTCTTGTTGTAACAAAATTGACCAGTAAACGTATATCTCATATCTTGCAGTTTTAGCTGAGATTTAAAAAGTGCCCATGCAAGTGGAGTAAGCCAACTCTTGAGAAAAAACAGCACACGCACAGCGTCCATAGTAATGCATGTCGGCTTATGAAAAGTAAACCTAACTGCAAACTCAAGAGAAAACTCATCACCCATACAGTCACGTAAGAGAATGATCTGTTGTTGCTCCACTGACTTGTTGTCAAAGGGAATGGGAGCAAAGGCTTTTCTTTCAAGTCTGGCCAGTTGAAGTCTGTACTTTACAGAATCAAAGACAGAGTTTGGAGGAGATGGACATGAAGACCTATCTGTGGAAAGATTGGAAAGGCTATCAATGGAAGGTCCATGTCGACATGTTTGACAAAACCAGTGGTTCCCCTTCCCACCTGAGACAGACTTGGCAGATTTCAAGTGAAACATCTGTAGACATGAGTCACACTGGACTGTCTTACACTCACTTGTTATGGACCTGAGACAATATGGACACCTTTGATCGGGCAGTTGGGGATATTTTATACTACATTGTAACATATACCACGCCGCAGGTGTAAACCTGTGTTTGAGACGGACAAGCAGGTGACTTTTGTTCTTTATCATAGGTCTATACTTTACAGACAACCAGTCAATTCCGAATTCGAGAGGATAATCGGGATCTTTCACACATGCCCGTAAGAGAATAATGTCTTGTTCCTCAGGTTTCTTGTTATCAAAGCGAATAGGAGCATAAGCTTTTGTTTGAAGACTGGCCAGGTCGGTTTTGTGTATCGCTAATTCAAAGGCTGAAGTAAAGGGGAAAAGAGGACAAGAAAAGGTGGGAGATGATGAAGAAATATCTGTGGGATGGCATGTGGGCGTGTCCGGGGGAAGATGGGAATGAATGTCTGTGGGAGGATAAGAAGAATTATCTGTTCGAGGATGTAAAAAATTTCGATTTGAAGAAAGTGTATCATTATCTGGGGAGTGATGTGAAGAGATGTTCGTGGGAGTTGAACTACTATTTCCTGAAATATCAGAAGGACTATGGGCTTGAAGAGGTGGGGAACTATCTGTTAAAAGACCTAGAGGATCAAAGATGTTATTATATTTAAGATTATTCTTGGAAGAAGTTGAGGAAACAAGAATGGGAGAACATGAGGACCTAACTGGAAGAGTGTCAGAACCATGAGGTGGTTCATCAGAGCGGGCAAGTTTCGGGCTACAAATGTTGCTCGTTGTATCTTGTACAGATTTTCCATTACTAAAGTTTTGATTCTGTTCCTCAACATCCACAGTGCTTGAGCTTTTGCGTTTACGGAAATTGTGATCTACTTGGGATCTCAGTGTAGCACTTTGCTCTCTGTCCATCTCTGTCCTAAAGTCCTGGACACTCAGTGAGGTATTGGTCAGCTCGGCATTGACATTTGTCTGTTGAATTTTCTCTCTCTCTGGACAGGGGGCTGTCATCTAAATAGAAATTTTAAAAATCTGTTATCATGTAAATTGACTAATGTGAGCAGACAGACATTAAGGGCGTATAAGGGCAAGGGTTTGTTTAAACATAAAGATTTTCTTCCGGCCGCTCTATCATGATAACAGTATTTAAACAAACTGAAAGTAAGATCTAGACCAGAACTAGAACATACGTTCAATAAATTTTTCCATGATTTCTTGACTTATTCATAATCATTGTTTTTATTATATCAACAAATGAAATAAGTGTCTTAAACTTTAAAAAAAATATTCCTTGTTATTTTAGTTCCAGATTTTGTTCTGAAATTTAATCTAAATGGACACCCTAAACTTGCAGATGCTGACAGACTGACCTTGGCAGAAGGACATTGAATGTCATGGTCAAGGTTGGACTTTGTGACCTGCAGGAACCGGTGACCCCCAACCTCTCTCAGCGTGCATCGAACTGCAGCAGAACAGTTCAGCTTGAGGGACCTGAAATACAATAGACATGTACAGATATAAACAATATGAAATTGATTTCCTACATGTCAGAGATGAATTCAAAACAACTGGGTGGGTGGGGGGGGGAGGGTTGGGGAGTAATTCCTGGAAGAAACAAGTGTAAACCTTGTGCTTTTCTCGCAAACATTACCGGCCATCAATGCCAATATTATAGTCATATAGCACCTGTGCAATTATCGCCCACTGTCAGTATCTGAGCAATAATAAAATGACAAATCCCAAACTTCATCAGTCTCAAGTCTAACCTATAGATGATTATGTAGGAATGTGAGCACATCAAAAACATATATTTTGTCTGTGACAAAAACTGTGATTACTTTGTAAGAAAATGCAGAAAAGAACAAGGAAGTATAAAGTGCAGACTGTAAGCATACATGAACGTCCAACACAGGGACGAATAAGACACGAACACACTTAAACATTTATTGATGCTGTCCTGCGGAAAAGTCGAACTTTCACATTGGTTGGCACACAACTAGAAATGAAAAAAAATAATAATAAGAAGAAGAAAAGTAAATCTGAGAAAATTCATTATCTTCTGTGCGAAAAGTATCAGATGCACTTCGGTTACTATCTGGGGGATACAAGACATATGTGTTAAAAATGAAACAATCTCGTCAAATATTGAGACCGTTATTGAGTTATTGGGTTGTTTTAGAAAACATTAAAGTTTTCTTTCCAAATCTCACTCCAATGGGGCAGCATTTTAAAATCATAAACGTTTTGTCTGTCGCTTTTGATACTTCAGATTTAAAGAAATGATGGCTAGAATTATCGAATGTTATAATATAGATTCACAAATCATCCACAGATTTTAGCAAATCGTGTGCCAAATTTACAATATCTCTAATGTGATCTCTGAAAAGCGACAGATAGGAATTCCGTCTTTTACCACAGGAGGAAATGTATGTTGTGTGCTCCGGATATTGTAAGGTGCTGATAAAATTAAACATGCGTTATACTTTTTGTGGCGAGATGAGTTTCTGTACTTTATTAAAACATTGGCCACATTTTTAAATATGAGCTATACTGTGGACCTACAAAGCCAGTCACTGTTTTCTGTTCTCTGTTATATCCATACATAAAATCAATAGACTTGCAAAGTAAGTGTAAAATAAATAAATAAATTTTTTAAAAAATCTCGAATGCATACAAATCATTGACATTCGTCGACGGATTTTAAATCTAAATATCTTATACTAGAAGCCTACAACAAAAGCAGTAAAAAGGTTATGGACCAGGAAATTGTTAATGTATCCGTATGAAAAATTTCACACACAAAATCGTTACAAAAAGATCTGTGTTTCTATTTATACAAACCTGAAAAAAATTTGTTATGTTTGACGTTATGATAAAAAAGCGATAATAATTGAACAGTAAAGTCACGAGGGTGTTTGATCCGAAGAGTACGTTCGATAGATGGACACAGTATGCTATTGTTCTTCCGCTTCCGCTCGCACAGCATTCAAAACAACAAACACATTTTCTTTGAGTAATGTTTACTTTGATCGTCCAGCACCATTGATGTGGGAAAGCTTGCGTTACACTTTGAGTGACAATGTACTGTTGGTTTGACATAAAATATAAAAAAAATTTCCTAGGAAGACAATGGGTTCTCTGCCAGTAGTTAATGAACAATACAATATATGTCTCGCAACCAGTCAAAATAAGACGTATGTCGAGTTTTCACCATATGGAGTTTTTGGAGATGAAAAAAGTCTTGAGCTAACTCGATTCTAGACAGAGATATTGCAGTTTAAAGAGGCAAAGGGAGACTACTCAGGATTGAGCGGAATTCCGAGTAAATCGAGTTTAAATGAACGGTTGTACACATAAATCTGCATGCCTACCTCATAAAAAAAAAAAAAAACGATTTTTATCAAAGTAAAATGTATAAATTGAGAGTAAGACTGATACTGTCTTGTTTAGAAATGAATGCACTTTCGATTTCTGCAATAAAAAAAAAAAAGAAATTGATATCTGACCCCCTCATCACATTCAAAGCCAGATTTCTCCGTTCAAGGACAGCGACTTACATCTCATTTCGACTGGCCGCGAGACATATATCACACAGATACATAAACAACAGAAAAATGAAGAAAAGACAGAATGCTAAGAAGCAAAGCAGACGAAAGGGAAGGGGGGAGGGGGCGGACCTAAGATGTCAGTTTTTCTCTTCTTTGGATATGCTGATAATTCATATGATTCTGGCCTTTCTTCACAATTTCAATTATGAGACAACCTGCTTATGGAGTCAAAATTGTTCATATTGGACTAAGCAAAAACCTGGAAATCCCGGGCGAAGAGTTTATGCCCCCTTGCTAAAAACAGAATACTCACTTATATGTCTACAAATAGAAAACTCACCGATGTTTATTACCTCTCCCACGAGATCGGAGAACAAATTGTCACTGATCCTGTGCGTTTTTAAATGTTTTTCTATGTCAGTGGTAGTGAACAGTTTGCAGTGTTTTACCCCCCCCCCCCTACTAACATAAGATGGGGATTTCCAGCCTTCGCTTGGTAGGAACAAAATCTATTGTTACTCAAGGATTTCCCGTACAGAAGAATAACGGTGAATAACCTGAGGTATCATACCATTTTACTTCCCCTTAATCAAATTAGTGACAAGCCTTCTTCTGTGTGATTCGTGTTTGTTTATAAAAAATCTGCTTACAGATCGTGACCCAAAAGTGAGAGAAAATGTAAAATCGCATCCAAAATTAAGAACAAAACATATTCCATAGAGAGATAACCCATGTTAGAGCGAGCAACCATCAGACAATGCAAGCTTAGATTTGGAATCTTCGAGATAATATCAATAAAGTGATAAAATTCAAAGATTATCAGTTCATATCAATGATTACGTTTTGAGTGAACTTCATATCCCTTGAGGAGGGATGAGTGAGGGTGTCCTAGCAGTTTTCAGTGAAGGTGCTGTCTCCGAATCCCGAGGTCATAGGTTCAATTCTGGCTCTTTGCTGACTAGAGATTTCCTTCTATTGGGTATATCTCGATTTGAGAATTTGGCGAGAAACAGTACTTGTCGGAGATGTGCAATACATTAGTACAAACTACATTCTATGGATGTTAAATGAGGATGGAGGACTAGGGGAGGAGGGGAGGGAGGATGTTCGCGTCCTGGAAAACAATTTTATGATTTTCTTTTCCTTTTCTGAAAATACACTAAGTAAAAATAGCACCACAAAGTGGATAATAACCCTTGTAATATGTATGCCTCATGGTTGTCCCAAAGAAAAATGGCCTACTGTCAAGAAATATTCGGCAATTTGCAGTATTAGTCAATAATATTCAGCTACAAACAGGCAAAGGGCGCAAACCACAATTGATTGGGGCCTCTTCTAGCCTCTTCATGAGACTCAAGGCCTAAAAATGGAACCAAGTGTGCCGTATTAAGCGTCATGAGATTAAAAAATCGACACTGCAGTCCGAGAGATTGCTGAAGCCATCACACAGTTCGACGGCGCCGGTTGGAAAATCGCCACTGTCCCTGTAAGCCACGGCGGCCTTGACCCTCGTTCAGCTGTACATGTTGCCCTGCCAATATACGGTTTGTCGGTTTACTCCAATAAATGGCATGTCGAGGGGATTCTTAAGGGTGCGCTCTACGTGTGTTAAAACATTTCATATCTTGAATGAAAATAGAATTCTGTCACCGTGATTTGTTTGACAAGTAGCACAATAATCTCTATAATAAGAGCGATCAGGGGGCGTGACTTATCTTAGGGTCCAATAAAGTCGGAATCGGGAGGCATTTAAAATTCAAATAAAATTATTTTACAGTTACGTGGGCAACTGATACCCAACTGTGTTATAGGCTACTTTATATTTTGATTGAATTTACACAGTTGTTTTCATTTATTTTTTTAATGCCGAACTATCATTCATTTTATCACTTCCGTGTGGGATACATGACGCGTTCAAAACACGTTTTCTTTGAGTAATATTCAGTTTAATGAACCAAAATA
>JBCAUA010768410.1:0-10650 GCA_038406235.1 Peronia verruculata | reverse complement strand
GGGGGTTTTTGGGAGAGGGGAAAGGAAAGGAAAAAAAAAACCCCCCCCCCCCCCCCCCAAAAAAAAAAGGCAGTAAAGTATTTTTATCTTCATCTTTTTTTTTTTTCTTTTTCATCATTGGGTAATGGTTGTCCTGATTAATTTTTTTTCTTTTCTCTTTTGGGTTTTTACAGGTATGACAACATGGCAGATTTGTATGCCGTTATAAACACTCTACAAAGTTTAGAAAAAGCTTACATACGAGATGCAATTCTGGCAAAAGAGTAAGTAAAGTGAAGTTTTCCAGTTCATGAAAGTTAGTGCTTCAAAGTATTTTAACTTTTCTTGACTGTTTGACTACCAGGAAATTTTCCGCTGTTGGACTGACCTACATTACTGATTCACTTTTGCGAACATTGTAGTATCGATATGTGCCATTTGTACTTCGGGTTGTGACTTCCGCAGTATCGAGAGGTCGGGACCACAAAAAGAAGGTAGTGTCCCATTCTTAGATATAGATCTAGTGTCACAACTTCATCACTTAAGTTGATGTATTGATCTACCCTTCATCACTAGGTCTTGATCTAGTGACATTTAGTCACTGTCTTTGCTTCTTTACCATCTTGTGCCCACAGATTTATCATTCCTCTGATATTTTCAACATATAAAACATATAGACTGCTGCTATCCGATGACCCAGGCTCCATATATATTATAATAATTATTATAGTACACTCAATGAATAACACACAACTCACAATAAAAAAGACAAATTGAGCACACAAAATCACTGAATCAAAATTCCTGCATCTTTTTTTTTTTTTTTCCACTAGATCTAGATGAACTTTCCTAGGTCATTTCCTGTTGCCAAGTAGTTTACCTCACGAAGGCACTGAGTTTGTTGTTCAGCCAGACCAAAGAATTTGAGTACAGTAATATGTCAGTGCTGAATATAATATGGGATAAAAACCAAAAAAAAAAAATAGATAAACATTGACATTGTCACTGTTAAAGATTGCATATAATAGTTCAGTGTCCACTAATCTTGAGAGGAAAGAAGACTAACTAGCAACCTTATGGAATAAATTTGTAACAATGTTTCTTCACTGAATAGGTGCATGGGCAGTGCAAAATGTCTTTCAAGAGCTTTTATGTTATGTTGTTATAGGAACTGAAGCAGTAGACCTGAATGGTACCATATGTAAATTGCAGGACATTGCTGAAAAAAAAACAGTAGATGTTAATAGATACTTTCAGGATATGGAAAGCATTATCATCGGATCTTTCTTTCCTGCTGTAAAATGAGGACATCAAGAGATTACCATATTAGGCATCTCCTGAAGTCTGAAAAATAGTGACCGGCCTAAGGAAAAATGTATTCTGCTAAACTTAATTTCAAATTTTTTCTGTTGATTTAATGGAAATTGAGATGTTCGCTTTGGTTGAAAGAACAGTCATTATCTGCCTTTTACTTGTTTTTCAGGTACACAGCAACTTGTTCAAAACTTTTGGTCCAGTACAAAGCAGCATTCAAACAAGTTCAGAGTGATTTTCCTACCATTGAAGATTTTCTCAAAAAGTACAGGGTGAGTTTCACTTCAGACTGCAGCAAAAGCATTAACTGCAGTTGTAATGCAAGTAGTTCCAGTAGGTCTAAAATGCAAAAAGAAGGGAACATCATGCTATCTCTACAAGATTTTGGATGCCATGTGAGAGCAAAAGAAAATAAAAGAAGGTATTCTGCTCACTCCACAGAAGTGAAATGTATAGACATGAAATAAAATGTTATATTTGGTATTCATTTCCAAATATAATGAAGTAAACAAAACTTCAGTCCTGTGGGTTTGGTTGGTTTAAATAGAAACTCCTCTTGATCATTCTTGTGGATCTGGCCCTCCACATAATTGCATTGCTTGGAAATGCATTACGGCTGTGACCTTTTGGCCCTAGCTGCATTGCTGCCACAATTTTGCACACTGTCGCAATTTTCTTTCAATTTCTGCCCGTTTTCCTTTCAACTGAGGGGAGACAATGGTGAATTCGTTCAATGACAAGGATACAATCAATCCTCAAGTGATCACGAGTAGAATCCCCTTTCAAATCACAAACTTTTTTTTTAACTCTTTATCTCCGGCGAGCCGCTCCCAGCGGCTCAAGTGAACACCCGCTGTTCTGGCAAGCCGCTCCCAGCGGCTCGCACTATGTCCTCTGTTTTTCTTTACGACTTTTAACGACATCAATCGTATCTTCGGTAGATAGTCGGAAATCGGCTTGAATAGTGGAAGTTGAAGCATTCAGAAGCGGTTTGCACGCTATTTGAACGCACGAACGAGCTTTCTTTGCTGTTTTTTTTCCACATTGACTTCGAGATCAGCTGATTCGACAAACATGGCTGAGAGACACCCACCTAGGCGAACGCCTGCTAAGCAGGCAATGGATTTTATTTATGGAAATTTGGATAACGACGATGACTTAGAGTCACTGACTGATTGGAATAGATCTAGATCTAGATCTAGTGACATCTCTGTAGTGCTAGATCTAGTAGTAGTAGAGTTTCTAGATCTAGATATTGAATAGTCTTGAAAATCTATCTATGTGTGATGTCATCTTTTATTCGGGACTGGTACTCAACATCTATGATAGAAAAATAGTCTCAAGTGGATTTATATTGTGTAGGAATGGATATTCTTCAAGAATAAAGTACTCTTCAAGGATTTGATTCACTTTTATGGATTATATTGAGGGGGCAAGTGTGAAAAGAGTTGGAATTTTTTCGACTGTCTTTTTTTTCTGACTTTCCTACCACCTTTTTTGACTATCAAAGACATAATATCACAGGTTTTAAATACAACAGAACAAAAGCCCATTCATATCCCTGCAAAATTTAAAAAAAAGTAACAAGATTGGTTGATTACTTTTGATTCTATGGACATTTTTGTGCAGCATGTGCGATTCAGTTTTCTGCTCCGAAAAATTGCCCGGGCATAGTGTGAAAACCCTCCCAGAGATAAAGAGTTAATCTTCTCTAAGACTGTGACTCTGGATAGCGGTAGATTTAGATAGTGTAGTGGATTTACTCGTTCAGTAAGAGATCTTCCGAGGATGGATTGATTCTTCAACACCCAAAAAAAAATCCATCCAAAGATGGTCCTAGAACGTGTGCCGCCAAATAGAAGTTAGTTCCCTAATCAAAATTACGCTAGGATTGATCAACTATTTTCCAAGGCCTACTCTGGATATATGTCTAGATCTAGATTTAGCTGGATCTAGTCTATAGATTAGATCTAAAGCTTGATGAAAACATTTTGCTGAAACTGGAGAGACAGGCAGGGAGGAAAAAGAGCTTTCAAAATCTGTGTTTTGTCAAGCTTTCAGTCAGTATTATGAAGTTGAAAAATTTGAAACGCAAATATCTACATCTTCTGTTTTTGACTTGCGTAGGCTTGGTCTGTTCTTTAGCATTATTGTGCTAATTTGTCAGTGGAAGAATCTTTCTGACTTTCAGAGGGAAATGTTTTTGCCCTGTAAATTCTGCTATCTTCAATTTCAGTCTCATTTTGCCAAAACAGAGTGCTGCTTTTCAGATTTCTTTTATTATTATTGTTTTATTTTTTCAAGCATTTTTTAAATAGTATTACAAGAAATTTGTGGCAAGTGAACTTTTGTGCAAAATTGTCTCTGGTGCTACTTTTCTTTACAGTATGGTTAGTCCCCAATTGTTCTGTGGCAATATCACTTTTATTATTAGCTGTTTGCAAAACAGTTGTCACACAGCTCTCCAGTGGATACCAGTACGGTGATGCTTGTAAACAGAAAGAAAAAAAGTGTGAAAAAAATCAAATCTTGGCTGTTTCATTGATCTCTCAGTGATCCGGGATACTCTTGTTATTGAAAGTGTAGTATGTCCACAAGTGGTAATTAAATTTACAACAGATATGGCTTATGAGCTTATCAACTAATTCTGTGAAAAGTGTGGTCCACAACTGATTTTTCAATATGGGGGGATTTCTGCATGCAATTTTTGTAAGTCTGAAATGCAAGTTCCTACGGGGCCAGGCAGATGAGTTTTTATAGTCGTTTATTTTAAACATTTGCATGTATT
This sequence comes from Peronia verruculata, assembly GCA_038406235.1. Taxonomy (NCBI): domain Eukaryota; kingdom Metazoa; phylum Mollusca; class Gastropoda; order Systellommatophora; family Onchidiidae; genus Peronia; species Peronia verruculata. The sequence continues at coordinate 6,569 of JBCAUA010768410.1, read as the reverse complement.
CCCTCCGCAGCTTGATTGTCCAGCGGCATTGGAGAGAATCAAAGAGGATCGTCCAATCACAATCAAAGATGACAAAGGAAATACCAGCAAATGCATAGCTGATATTGTCTCTGTAAGTGTCTCTAGTATTCACTTAAAAGATATCTGCCTTTGCAGGCAACGAGATCACTAAGGTTTCATTCTACTTTGGCAAATTTTGAATTATGCACTTTTTTAACTTTCAGAATCTCATGCAAAGTGTGAACTGTGATATTGACTGCTAAAAAATGTTCCTTTCTGTTCTTAAACATGTGCAGAAAAGATTTGAATGGTTGAATGTTTATAATGTTATCATGCTTTTTGTGACAAGAGGATTTTGTTTTTGACCCTGAATAAAAGAGACACAAAGTATTTGCTTCATCTCATTTAATTTTGCTTTTTATGTAATGCACTTTTAATTAATTTTGCTCACTATTTCTTGTAATTTCAGTTATTCATCACAATAATGGATAAACTGAGATTAGAAATCAGAGCGATGGATGAAGTAAGTGAACTGTTATTTGGTGTTCTGATTGGCAATTCATTTGTTTGACCTTTACTTTTAGTTTTATTTTCCACATTTTTATTTGTAGAAAGAACGTGATGAACATGCAGTGCATCAGTTCATTTGTTGATCTGCACTGTCAAGTCAGCGAATTGTGACAGATTGAAAATATTTTACTATTAATTCATCATAATGACAAAGTTATTACATGAAAATGAATGAATTGTATCCCTCTCTCTATTTAGTTTGACATTTGACAGCTGGATACTTTAGCTTACTTGATCAAATTGTTTGGTCCTCGCAGATGTTTGTCTTTCACTTTGATAGAAAATGCAGCTGCTCTGTTTACCAACCGCACTCATACTCATCAATACACCATTGGATGTGGATGTATGGTCTTACTAGAACACAGTTTACACGTTATGATTGTAACCTTGGGGGAAAAAAAAAAGTAAACCTCTGAAGAAGTTAGTGATAATTTTGAAACTCCTGTTAGTGAGATGATTTTGAATGTGATAAGATGAGAAGAACTTGTTTCATAATGTTTTGTTAACTGTTATTTTCTGAAGATTCATCCTGATCTACGAGAACTGTCAGACACCATGACCCGACTGAGCATCTTACCACCAGACTTTGAGGGCAAACAGAAAGTCAGGAAATGGTAAGATTGCAAGAAGGAATATAACTTCAAATAAGTTGGTTTAAAATAAAAATGCTTATTTTTTAGTAATGTACAATGGATTATAACAGGCAGCAGCATGGATGTAGTGTCCATGTAATCTAGGAATCTGAGATCAGATTAAATTATTCGTGGCATGCACAGGACTGGTATTTTAGTTGCTTCCAGCGAACACCGTATCAGAGGTCAGGGGGTCATTTTCCTGGTGCAACAGCTAGTGTGCTGCTGAAATCGAGCAGTGCTGTAACACTGGGTTTATCTGTAGTTATATATTAGCTGTTTCCTTAACCCTACAACTGCGTGTCCGATATCTATACCATAGGTAAAGCAAATCCCTGCGTGCGATGCCCGTGTTTATCCAAGGAGGCCCCCCGTTGCACTGTGATAATTCTCACCATTGGCCTCTGTTTTGACAAACTGTTGTCATAATAAGTATGCACAGTTCAATAGACACTCCTTCACAAGGTAAAGGAAACTATACCTAATAGAACTGTTTTGGCTGTAATTTCTGTTTGCCTTTATTCATACCACATTACTTTTTTTTTTTTTTTTAAGCTTGAAACTTGACTGATGACTTCTTGTAGGCCCCAGTTCTCTCGTTAGTCGTAGTCCGAAACTGTTTTAGTACAAAAGGCAGACAGTGTCGTTCCAGAAGATATTTCTTGGGAAGTTTATTTCTTGGGGGAGAGTGCTCTGTAAAGTGTCATGTATTCACCGATGGTGATTTGAATGGAAACAAATGGCTTTTCCACCCGTGTAGTTGGCGAGGCTCCATTTAGGGGGTTGCAAAGAATGGCACCTACTGCTAAACTGTCAGCATGATACCGTAAAAGGTGGCCAAAGACAGAGACAGGTTCCGTCTCCCAAAATTGAGACGGCTGGTCCTCCAGGTTGGGGGTTTGGGCAGTGGGCTTACAACTCCTCCGAGTGAAAAAGCAACTTTGTTACAGAAATATGAAAGCAGATAAACACTATTTCTACCATGGGAGAAGACGAAGCACCTTTTGTAGGATTGATGATGGCCAGTGGGGAAAGCCGAAAAGAACTTACTGGACTGAGGCCTTCAACTTCAAACAGGAGATCTCTTCGAGTTGCGTCATGGAACATCTGGACCCTTTTATGAGGCAGGAAAATGAAAGCAAGTCCTCCAGGAAATGCAGTGTTACAACCGCCACATATTAGAAGTTATTGAGTTCCACTGGATACAATTCGGACAGAAACGTTTTAGAACAAGTGAATTAGTCCACTATTCAGGTAAAGGTCAGGCACCTCACAGGGAGGGGGTAGCAGTAATACTCAGCAAAGCAGCTCAGAAGACACCTCGCGGATGGGAAGCACATGGCCCAAGAATCATCGGCATCCTTCTCATCAAGCAACAAAAGAGTTGACATAAATAAAGCACAGATATATGTACCCACAAATGAAGCAGAAAAAGAAGACAAAAGGAATTCTATAACAGGCTACAAGGTGTGTTGGACAAGCTACCCTGTAAAGATGTTAACATTATGATGGGAGACCTGAATGCTAAGGTTGGAGCTGATAACAGCAGATGTAAGGAGATAATGGGCAAGCATGGCTTAGGAGAGATGAACAACAATGGCAAGAGATTTGCAAATCTATGTTCTCTCAATGGATTTATTATTGGTCTTTTCACACAAGAGGATTCATAAAGTGTCACCAGATGGATTTACAGAAAACCAAATCGACCATGTCTGTATAGCACGCAAGTTTCGCTGCTCTTTGGAAAATGTTAGAGTATTTAGAGGGGCACACATAGGATCAGTTCACCAGCTACTGATTGCTATGCTGAAACTCGGACTGAAGAAATACCAGAGGAGCGATGGATTCCAGCAACCAAAATGTCAGGGAAGCCTGCTTCAAGGAATTAAGAAGGAAGAGTTCAGAATAACTCTTAGAAACAAATCAGACCTTGGAACTCGTTGAGGAAAATGTTGAAAATCACTGGAATCATGTGAAGGAAGCTATTACAGCTACATGTGAGGAAATTCTAGGAAGAAAAGAATACAAACACAAGGAATGGATAAGTCAAACATCACTAGATCAAATAGCAGAGAGGAGAGCCAAGAAGGATGCTATAAATAACAGCAAGACAAGAGCAGAGAAACAAAAAGCAAGACAAGACCATGCAGAGGCGGCAAAGAGGCACAAAACAGGCAGTAGGTAGAGCATTTCGAAACCCTGTTAAATAGACCTCCTCCAGACAACCCACCAGACATTATGTCAGCATGTAGGACCTTGACATCAATTGTGAGCCACAACCAGATAGCAAAGGCAACAACACAGCTCAACTCCAACAAGGCAGCTGGTCCAGATGCTATACCACCAGAGGCACTTAAGGCAGATGTGGCAACAACAGTCAAAGTTCTACATGGGAAGAAAGAACAGTACCCAAAAGACTGGAAAGGAAGGGCACCTTGTGAAGCTACCAAAGAAAGGCGATCTCAGTAATTGTAACAACTACAGAGGTATAACTCTTCTCTTCATTCCAGGAAAAGTGTTCAGTAGGGTTCTGTCTAATGGAGAGAATGAAAGACGCTGTGGACAAACATTTGAGAGATCAGCAAACAGGATTGACCAGATTGCAATGCTGAGAATTATAGAACAGTTCTTAGAATGAAACTCATCTTTTTTTGATAAACTTTATTGATTATGAGAAGGCATGAAGGCACAGTATAAATTAGTCCACCCTTTGGAATATCTTGAAAAATTATGGAAAACCACAGAAAATTGAGAAGGCACAAGTTGTAAGATTTTTAATGATGAACAGCTAACAGAGGGATTTGAAATCAGAACAGGAGTGAGACAGGGCTGCCTACTATCTCCATTTCTGTTTATTATAGCTGTGGACTGGCTGTTAAAGGAAACAACTGCACCAAGAAAAAAATGGAATTCAGTGGACACCATGGACCCAGCTGGATGATCTAGACTTCGCTGACGATTTGGCACTTTTGGCCTGTACACATCAACAGATGCAGAGTAAAACCACAGAGTTATCAACTCTCTCAAAATCTATTCGGTTATGAATACATCCAGGAAAGTCGAAAGTACTGAAGGTGAAAACATCAGCTAATGAATTTATCCTAGTAGAAAACAGACCCATAGAGGTAGTTGACAACTTCACTCACCTAGGCAGTGTAGTGGATAACAAAGGAGGAACAGCCATAGACATTAAGGCAAGGATAGGAAAGGCAAGGACAGCATTTACTAACCCCAATAACATCTGGAAGGATCGTGCCATCTCTACAAGAACAAAAGTTAAGTTATTCAACTCTAATGCTAAGTCAGTTCTATTGTATGGAAGTGAAACTTGGAGCTTAACTCAGATCTGGACCAACAACTTAAAACGTTTTATAAATGGCTGCTTGAGGAAGATCCTGCGCATCAGATGGCCAGATACCATTAGGAATGTAGTTCTCTGTGAAAGGACTGGCCAGAAATCAGTAGATAGAGAGCTAGGCCAGCGAAGATGGAGGTGGATAGGACACACCCTTAGGAGGCCATGCAGCAGCACAACCAAGCATGGACTTCAGTGGAACCCACAGGGACAGAGAAACAGGGGTAGACCACAGAGAGGACTCATGGAGGATGACTTGAAGATAGGAGGGCTACAATGGAAAGATGCAGTGAGAAATGTCCAGGATAGGAGAAAGTGGAAGTCTGTTGTTCGTGGCCTATACCCTGATATAGGGTGGAAAAGGCGATTATGATGGATAGTTGCCATACCAGCTAGAAGATGGGCAAGAAGATTTTCAAAATATTTTGGCGAGAAAATGCAACGTTTCCGTGTGGAATGCGTTTATGGATGTTTGTGACTGAGGGAGAACTAATAATGTGTGGCAGGAAGGTGCAAAGAGAAAATAAAATCAATTGCAGAAATGATAATAGCACGTTTTAGAGGAGCTCTGTTTGCCCACATTCTTTAGTTCATCGGTTATATTTTTCAATCACGGTCTCTTATTAGTCAGTTCTATAATTTGATGTCGGACATAACGTTTAATATTTCTTAATGGAAGTGTCTTCGTAGACCGTCATAGGGGTCTGTCTGCTTAGCCTTGGTGTCTAGGTAGACCCCCAGATAGACTCTTTCACTTTTGACGTGTGTACTTTACAATCCCTAATGTTTGTTATAAAAAGAGGCATGCAGAATGAGTTCAGTTAGATTTAGATATAGTACTGACAAATCATCAAATTTATATTATACATGTATTTTGAATGGCCTAGTCCATTAAAAAATTTACAGGACCAGTCTCTGTACGTTACTCACGATTACAGTAACAGAAAAATCACGAGCGCTGTCCCACGTGTCGGCAAACAAAGAAAATCCTTTCCCCTAAACTCCAGTCTTTTTTTTACTAATGATTGAAATGAACTGGACCAACCCCGCTGCTTAACCTGCTGGTACCCTCGACCAGCGCAAGTCCACCCTACTAAGACCCCCATCATACACATAGACTTTTCGCCGTCAGCCGTGGACGGCACGGCGCAGTGCATTGAAATAACCACTACACGTCGACCACGGCATTTCGCCGTGCACGGCCGTCGTGGTTAGGGCGGCGTATACTTCATTCTGGCACGGCGCCGTGCCGTCTACGGCGTTGAAATATACATTGGAGGCTATGAGTGTGTTCACGTTTGTTGACTTTTCGCCGTCGCCGTCTCAGTTTCCGCACCCACATTTTCTATCTAAACACCCGTACGTCCTGTCGAAACACGTGGTTTCAGTATTTTCCCTCTCACTCAACATATAGACACAGAAGTGCTGATCTCATTAGCAACATTTCTCATTAATTAATAAATGAAAACAATGATGCCTTCCTTTCTGCATTATATTAAACTTTTCGGTTGTTGTTTTTAAAAAAAGTTTTTAAGATTATTCGTGAGATACAGCTGTTTACTTTCATTACTAAGTTTGAATGAGCTTATAAAAAGACAATTTCCACTCCTGACTTTCCTTTATTGCAATTTGCTCCTTGTCCTTCTCTTTCTCCTCCTTCTCCTCATCTTTCTTTTCCTCTTCTTATGTTCACTAATGTACACAAGAACCGTTTTTGGCCTTGTGGATTAATGCAATTCTATGAAAGTAAATATTGCCAGGATCGAAATATGATGCAAATTATTGGTTAATATCAAAGTAATCACAGTCATAGCATGACATCTTCCATATAGCCAATGCGAGAAACCGGACTTAAGGGGAGGAGCACCTGAAAAATCTATTTTCTTTATTTTTTTAATTTTTACTTCCTAAAATACCTATGACAATGGTGAGTAGGAAAATACACTTGTCAGGTACCTATAGTGACCGGTTGCTATGGCAACGGCGGCCATATTGGATTTTGTTTACATTAT
>JBCAUA010768189.1:0-14907 GCA_038406235.1 Peronia verruculata | reverse complement strand
TAGGTAGGTAGGTAGGTAGGTAGGTAGGTAGGTAGGTAGGTAGGTAGGTAGGTAGGTAGGTAGACGGACGGACGGACGGATGGATGGATGGATGGATGGATGAATGGATGGATGGATGGGTGGGTGGATGGATGGATACACAGATGGATGGACAAAGTGAACCTGAAAAAGAAAGCGAGAAGAAAAAGAGAAAAGGCTAGAGATAAAGGAGAAATTAAGCATGGACAAGAAAAGCAAGGACAAGAGAAAAAGAAAGGAGCATGACAAAAAGAGATGAAACGCAAATAGTAGGGAAGAGAAACAAAGAAGGAGAAGTGGAGAGAGGGGGAGAAAAACACTGATAAGTTAAGTGTGAACAAGATTGTCTCACTTTCGTCAAAACGAGTAAATTCCTTGAAACTCCTTACACTGGAGAAAGTAAAATTCAGATAAGAAGTAAGCCTAATATTAATATTATCTGGTCTTCGTTCAGCGTCACGTCATCACTTCTGGTTCGCCCGCCATTTCTTTGGGCCCACAGCGTTCTGGGAACTGTTTTAGACTAGGTCTAAACCGAAATAGTCTTATCTAATATCCCGTGGCCTATTGCAAACCCAGTAGATCATTATGTCAAGTTCCAATGAATACATGTAAAAATGAGCTTTGAAGAATTTCCAAGCAGTCTTTATCTTAAATATCAAGTACTTTACATTTTGGGAGACTCGGCTTGAAAACAGAATAGAAACAACTTGTTGGGCAAAACTGAGAACAGCGTTTCAATTCACTGAAATTACAGTTTCCTGTGGTCATCTTTAGTCGTAGAAACTAGGCTATTATAGTTTTGCACACATTTCGAACGTTGCTTCTATGCTTTCTATTCTATGCTTATGTTTATTATGGCTCCTCTATATTACATGTAGACTGAAAACTTCAAAGCAAGGTTTCTCAAAATTACAAAATGAGGAGATAGAACAATTGTGAACTGACGCCACGAATTAATTATCTGCTTTGAAATCACAAAACAATTAACATGGAACTACTCCGAAAAAAAAAACAAAAAAACAAGAAGATAACATTTATATTGGTTTCTTCCACATATTAAGTGCATGTTCATTGCCCAATCTCGAATCGACAGTCAAAACTCTCAGCTGATCTGTTTTCACCATAAAACTGAATGAAAATGAGAATTTCCCTATTCCAGTTGAACGGCGTAAAATTGATTAGAAAACCTCTCAACTGAACAGTGAAAACGCAATCGGATTTCTTCTTTTGATGCGGCGAATTGAATTCAGAAAATTGAACAATGATCCAGTTTTTCTGCCACCTTAACTGCTCTCCTCCGCCACGTTTTCGAGGTGTGGGGCAAGTATTACAAAGAAGGTAAGAAAAAAAATATACCACGATAAGAACAAATAATGTGTTCATATATAGTGAAGTTTACAGAATTTTCTGGTACTAACGTTTCACATAACAAGCGAAAAAGTGATTTTTTCCCCTTCTTTATAATGCTTGAGCTATATCTCTTGCACTTATCAAAGGAAATTAATTTGGTTGATGGTCAAAATGGCTCATTAAACCTTCAGGTAGGCAACAGCACCATCAATAAATCACAAGCGATTTAATCACGAAGGTAACCTTGGAGGAATTTCCACAAGCCTTTTCAAGACTGCCCCTTACAGTGTTCAATTCATAATTCTAAACATACATTGGCTTCTCGCAAAGATTAATATTCTAAGTCAAAGGAGGGGTGTCGGGACATCAATCGAGAGCTGGCGGTTTCATTCTCTATGAGTTCTACATTTTTGTTTCCGTCAGCTCCCTATTGACAAGAAAACAGTGACCTCGGCCAGGCAGATATAGCCTCGTTTTGGGGAAATGGAATCACCAGCACAATGCCCCCCCCCCCTCTTTTTTTTTTTTTTTCGAAATTTGGTAAACGTCATGAAGCCTTTATAACCCAGATATAATACACTCATTCGTTTGTTTGTTTGTTTGTATTGGGATCTATTGGCGCATCAGCACAATTACAGTTGTATAGCGCCTAGCACTTGTAGACTCACGCTCAATAACGAAACACAGAGCATTCCATAATAAACTAATATCATCTTCTCTGGCGTACTGATAATAACTACATACTGGCACAGTGATGAAAACACTTCTTAGTAGCATTGTTTACTTTCTCGCTTCAACAGGCAATCAACACAAAAGTAGGCAAAGACTGTACAGCAAGTCCACAACGCATTTGAATAAATCACACTTGTCATGTTTCCTAGAAAAAACAAACAAACAAACAAACAATTCCTTCCCTCCCTTTTCTTTTCCTCGGAAAACTAGCCGCGTGTCTTTGACGAGAAATTCGATTTTCAGAAACATTTGGTATTGTGTGAATCAGATTCAGCCATGTTGAGTGCTTGAAGCGTAAGGAATACACAAGCGAGAAATCATATATTGTAATTATATATCGGACTGAAGAGATTTCATTCATGGTATCAAGCCTTTCGAGATAAATATATATAAATACTAGAAGAAAACTCACGGTCTTTCGTAGATTTAAAAAAAAAAAATAGCCCTCCGACTTAGACGTCCATGGCTAGGCGTGCGCACCTCGAGGTTGATAGCTTGGTTGATCAAACTCACTGCTATTCAAAGAAAATACTATCGACCGTACAATTCGGATCAAGCACCCTCGCGAGTTTATTATTCATTATTACCGCATTTAATTTTGTAGAATAATGTCAAAGATAAGCTTTTTTTCGGGTTTTTGTACATGGAAACACAGATCCATATGCAACAATATTGTGTGCCAAATTTGAAATGAGTCCATTCAGCAGTTTTCGAGTCCTTAAGCCTAGTGTGTGTGTGTATGTGTGTGTGTGTGTGTGTTGCTATTTTATAACATAGACTAGTGTTCACCTCAGAATTATAATTGATATCACAATGACCATGCCTTGCTTCATTAATTAATGTGGGGACTTGCCACTCGAGAAAATTACTATAATAAAATACAAAAAATGTGGGATTAAACATAGTTGAACTGCAGTTGTCAGTTGCCTTCATCAGGAAAGCTTACTGTAGATGCAGTCTAGAAGAGAACCCACGGCCTCCGTGGGAGATTTAAAAAGAACAAAAAAAAAAAATGTGTGTATTATAAATATATAGATCTATGTATAATCCGCATTGAAAAAAAAAAGTTAGCTGAAGTGCTTCGAAAGATGTGGATGTTTGTTACTATCGAGAAATAAAATGGAGTACATAAGAGAAATATATCTCTGCCATCAGAGCTATAGCCTACGCCTTTCAAAACTGTAGCAGAGTTTATAAAAACATGCGTAGGCATGCAATTTGACCTTCAGGAGGTGAATGTGTGTATGTGTGGGTGGAGGGGAGGGGTTGAGAGAAAGAGAGAGAGAGAAGGGAATACAGATCCTTCATTAACTATGAATAAAACATCCTCTCGGTGGTTAAACAAAAGTTTATCTCATCCTGTCTGATTTCCTTTTCATATTCTGCTTTAGATCTATATCAACTGCGCATATTATATTCCAAGAATATTGCTGACAGCCTTAACGATCTATTCCCATTATGGAACAATTGTACAGACTCTCCCTGAGTATGAAGCCCAACCCTTGTATCTAATACGCAAAATACGCTGGAACTCGTCGCAAGCCATAGGCTGCACCCATATGCAGAGGAAACAAAACTAATTAGCAAGTCCACACTGATGTTTCTCGTCCGTTTACAGAGCGTCCTGAACGTTTTCAAAGATCTCTGGCACTGCAAGAGCTATGAAACCGCAATATTAACTTAATGTCTAAACTCTATAGGCTATCGATACCAAAAAAAAAAAAAAAAGCGTTACAGTACCCTAAAGCAAAGACATCGTACCCCATCCACAAATTAAGCCTATTAGAGACACGAACCACATAGTACTGAATTTCAAACGACTACCCCCTCCCCCCCCCAACACTTTTTTTTGTTTTTTTGTTTTTGTTAATAAACAATATCATTCTCATCTGCTTCATACTCAAAGGCGCCCGTTTCTATAATATTAAGGGTAGCCTAGGTGTAATTTTTATAAATGTGGTATAAAATACCCAATACATGCAGTCACATAGGCTGAAAATCTAGTGGAAACATGGCGTAAACAGAGTTATTGATACTGTGATATAAGTCGTCCATGTTACTGTGAACCAAAAAATACACAAACTCATAGGATTAAAGCAGCATTCAGCAAATGCAGTAATCAGTGAATAATAAATTACACAGAAGATTTGATCTAAAACAGGTAAACAAATCGCAAGCTCTGTTCTTTGTTGTCCTATCTCCATTTTGGGCGATTTGGAGATATAATATATATTGTATGTCATGTGAAAGAGGGATAGTAAATCTACCATATACTGTAGTCATTTCACCGATTACTTGCCTAAATAGGTATATGCTGACAATCATTTTTATCCTATCTCCTATGTACAAAAACAGTTGCTAAACACAACTCATCAATTTTTTTCAAAATGTGAACAATGGAGACAGAGCAACAGAGAACTGAGCTCACGAAATGTGCGCTTTCAAACCGATTGGCACCAAAGGACGCAGCTGTTACCTCCACAGCTATATCCTGCCCCCCCCCCTACCTCTCACACACCCATACAATCAGCGATGTGCTTCACTGCGGAGTATACCACTAACGGCGAACAATTTCTCTCGCACATGAGCGTGAGCTAATATAACTGCTCGCCACATGACATGAAACAGCCGTGCCTCCATGCCACCAATTACTACCTACTCGCAACTTACGAGATCTAGACTATGTTATGTGTGCCATTTCAGTGCTCTTGATACGCTACAATATAATACAACAGACACACGCGTCTTGTTATCTCCACCGACACACCAGGTCTTTACAAATACTAGGCTATATCTACTTCATGACTGAATTAACAAGACGTTATGAACGGCACAGGCTACACATGCGCACACTGTGCTAGTAGATAATCGGCTATAGGTTATTTCCAAGAATTTTTACCGAGATTCCAGGGACGTGTGGTATGACTTCTCCCTTTGTTGTTGTTGTTGTTCTTGTTGCCATAAATCCAAGACTAGGCTTGAATCAACAATAAAGTAACTTCCTTACAGATTCGATTTTCTTTCTTTTTTTTTTTCTTTTCTTTTTTTTTGGGGGGGGGGGGGGAGGAAGAGAAATCTTGACTACCTCAAGGTGGTTAACACAAAGTTAATATTCAAAAGTGCAAAATCATATCTCTAGAATCCGTAGTAAGTCGAGTTCAATGGCCCATGCCGAAGACAAGCTACAAAATACACCAGCCTACATTCAAGCCTGTTTCCTCGTAAGCTTGCTTCAGGGTATTACTATTCAAGGGTTATAGCTATCCTGTATTCTGTTACAGAATTTGCACCTAAAGCCTGCCGTCTTTCGTAGAAAAGACTTCCTCCAAAGTTACCTGAAAGGAACAGGTGTGGCATGCAAAGAGTTCTACTTGATTTTTTTTTAACTTCCTGCTACCGTTCCTACCTTACGTGTCCTTCTTTCTTTCTGCGATTTCTTTCTCCATCTGCCTGCGTTTGTATTCGGTATATGAGATTTAGGCTTACTGTCGATCGGCAAAAACAGAAATTCAGCTCTTCTTTCACAAGTAAAATTAATTATCATAACCATATCTAGAGGAGGAAAAGCAAGGGGCACGGCCGACACCGGGAAAGAGGGAAAGGGCAATGCAGCAAACGTTTTGAGTGAGATACCACCAGATATAATTTGAACTGACAATACAGTATGGTTTTGAGCTTCTATAATTAATACAGTATCGTACATGTGAAACCCGTTACCGGCAAATTTACGATGCAGCACACCCATGAGAGAGTGAGCCTACTGCATATCATGATACATCAAACCAGAAACTGCATTTCATTACACACTAAACCAGAAGGTTATGTCATCAGTTTTGTAAAAAAGAATCAAGGTTTCATTCATCCAGAGTAATGACAGAGGAGAAGGATGGCCGCAGCAGGGCGAAGCGAAGACTAGAAAAAAAAAGGGGGCCGAATATCTTGTGTAAAACTGGGGCGACACGCTATCTAAAGTTGGGTCTGGCCTTTGCTTTTACACCATACACCCGGCCCTTATCTAGGCCTAACCTAGGACTATACAGAAAATGAAGTTGGTGTCTACTTCAGGGTGAAAGCAACTCACGGCGGTGAGGTTGCGTGCCGGACTCGACTCGCTGGTTCTCCCATTTGGGGGATGGAAGGATACGAAGATAGAAAATCCGCATTTTTTTTCAGTGACTCAACAGTCCCCTGGCTTCCTTTCAGTAGGGAAGCCCGGCGTCTAGCCTTCTCGGATAAGGGCGGAGGTCCCGTGTGTACATTACGCACGCTAAAAAACCCTTGGCAGTTCAAACCCAATGGAAGAGGAGACTGAGTGCTGCTGTTAAGGCAAAATTTCCAAATTCCAAATTTCTACCCACAAATATTCTTAACAAAACCAGGCGCATTCTTATAGCCGAGATAATCCTACTTTCTAAGGACTGAAAGGCACAACAATAATAATAATAATAATAAAAAATAATAAAATTGTTTTGTTTTTTTCAGAGAGCTAACAGTCATACAAACAACTTACTCAAGATACTATTTCTTACATAGATGGGTTTTTTTTTCAGTGAAGTGAGATTTCCTGTCTTCAGGCAGAGATCTTTATGATAACACTGTAGTGTTTAAGGAGAAGAAGGAAGTGGAGTAAATAACTGATGTTTTTTAGCGTCTTATCACTGAGATTTCAACATTAAATGATAAAAAAAAAGATGATAAATCTAAAAGATAACACGTGGTAAAGGGATGGAAGCTGAAGTGGTATAGTCACATTACCAAATACAGCAACCCTGCAAAAGCCAGACTACCAGGGACTGTGGAGGGGAAAAGAAAGAAAGGAAAACAATGGACACCTTAGAAAAGTGGAGGGAAAAATCTCTTGCAAAGCCCTGGCATACAGCCTTGAGAAATGGGGAACATTGGTGCAGTCAGCATTTAAGAGGCACCTCAATGAGGTCATCCAACGTTATTACGAGTGCATGGCGATGCTTTGTACTGCCAGTTGTCTTCAAAACAGCAAATTATTGCTAGAGAAATATTTGAAGCCCAACACCAAATAAGATATTGACATTCTCTAAATTGCACATTGTTTATTACAATAAAAGAAAGTACTTTCATCACGAGTTTTTCAAGCTGGCATAATTACTGTCTTTTTAACAATTTTTTTAAAAAGGTATACATAAATGACATAAGAAAGAAAACAAAACTTTAGCAAGAAAAAATTCAAAACAACACGATAGATAGGTCTATAGATAAATCCTCTAGACATAATAATATCTGATATATACCTGTACACAAGATACATGCCAAATATTACACTAAGTCAATATTTGATTTGCAAGATATCAAGAGATTCAAATAAAAAAAACTATAGTTTTGAAAAAAATGTAACACAAAATAAATAATATCTTAATTCTCAACAACTGAGTTAAGAGTGTCATCCCTTTCTGACTGATAAACATGTATAGATCATGATTTGGCAAAAAAAAAAAAAAACTTGAAAATGTTCTGTTCAGATGTAATATACACTGAATCTAACTATAACTCAAATTTCCCCTTGTGACCCATTTCTTCATAAAAATGCCTTCTGCACTTGCTCTTAAAGCACACATGGCCCAACAACTCTGTGTTGTGACAGATAATGACAGACACTTCCTGGTACAATTTTTGTTCTTCTCAGTTTTCCAACTTGCCAGTTCAGTGAAAGGATGCAGGAAGCAAAATGTTCATGGTATATTGAACTACAATTGATCATCTTCCTTGTCTCCAAATGTATTTGACATATCGTGTTGACTCATATTTTTATCAGTTCACCCAAAAACATCCCATCTGTATTGACTTTCCTAGGCACTTAAAAGATTCTAAAACTGCCACATATCTTTGACCCACATACATATTTTAATCCATAATTTAATCGAATTTCCAATAAATTCAAGCTCAGTTTTTCATTAAACATGGGAATCTTATTTATTTGATTATTTTTCATGCTGCTTCGACCAGAATATGTCCATGATAACATGTCCCTACAACTGATCTAAGAATTGTCCTGAAGATGTGGCCGAGGTGCTGTCAGATTTCTTACTATCTGTTTCTTCACAACCTTGATCGTGATGATGATTATTCTTGTCCTTAAGATTACGATAAAAAATGCATATGCAAATTATGTATACTTCATCAGAGCAGAACCAAGGATTGGTCACAGCAGCAAGTCATAATTCTCTACAGTAATGATTGTTGTTGTTATGTAAATATGCCATGTTGGGTCAGCCACCACTGGTTGTGTGTTTACTTATATTAAAGGCACTCAAGCTTCAGTACTGCTGAGACTGATATGAACAGGAATAATAAGCCTAAAATAAATGAACTGATGAAGACATTACTGATATAATTATGACTGTCTCAAAAATGTTTGGATGTTGCTCTCTCTCTAGACACATGTATATTGTATATCTTAGAGTGTGGGTATGTGAAATGAATATCAGTCTGTTAAGGCACATAGCTATACAAATAAAAAAATATGAGTATGAAATAATGAAACAAAATGGGTAGGCCTGTAGCAAACTATAGCTGAATGTAAACTGAGCTGAGCACAGTGAAACATATAAGCCATGCGAGACAACTTCTCCTTGGGAATTTCCTGTGAGTCCTTCCAACAACAACATTCTGCACTTCTATCATGACTTTTTTTCTAGTACTGACTCTTTAGACTTACCTCATTCCGCTCCTCAATCTTTTCATTATAGGTTTGATTCTCAATTTTCAGCTGCTCAAAGTCAATTAAATGAAGACCTTCTGCCAGTTCTTCCTGTTGTAGTTGATAAAAATGACAAATTAGTTAGAACATCAGTTTAAGATAATATAATGCAAGCATCTTGAACACAGAATTATTAAGAAAATATATTCTCAAGACCTAGAGTGATCCTTCGATCTTTTAAAGACATGAATGATCAGTTTTTATCAAATTATATGAAAAAAAAAAGTGCATGGCTGTTTCATAAGACCTCGGATATTCACTGAACCTCAAATAATTGAGAGCAGACCATCCAGACTAGCTTTGAAAGATCTCTTATGTGGTTACAGTTTTCTTTTGCCTGATCTTATATGATCATATCCTACATAACATAAAAACAAGACACCAAGAATTTCATTTATATTGTCTATCACTGCATTCGTTCACATCAATGGACATCATTATTCTGAGCAGTGAGAAAGAAAGAGGACAAAAACAGATATTTTAATATCTTTAAACCTTATGGGTTTTTCACATGTCTGTAATAACAAACCCATAGAACAATAAAGCAAAGATAGGGCTGATCAGTAATAACACCAAGTAAAATATCCTGGACCAGCAGAAAGCCAAGACTAATATTAAGGACATTTAAGACACCAGAACTTTGGCAAGATATTCATATTATGATGAGTGATTATGTGGGGGAAGAGTGAGGGGAACCATGTAAAACTGCAAAACTGCAATTTAATAGATGTCCTTGGCAGAAGTAAACAAAACTGACATGGGTATACTTCGTAATATTTCTTCCTCTTTCGGTCGTGACAAAATAGGTTCAGCATGAGTACTTCCTGGTAAGGATGCCGGATGTAAACAAATGATGAAGAGTGCTCTGCCTCACGTCAAATGAGCAGATGGCTATAATAAAACAAAACCACTGACACAAACAATTAGATTACTCTATCATGTTGTGAATAAAAACTTTGTTTCGCAAACTGTCAGAGATTTTTTTTTTTCTTAGGCAAATAGATTTTGACAAGATAATTTTGATTATGCTAATGTTCATTGGAAGATGATGGAAATATTTTTAGTACAACATCATTATTTTATGCTTTGAGATAAGTGCCCAACATCTCTGAATTAAATTATGGGCCGTTATTTTCATTCAGCATGTTATCCATTTTCTGCCCTTGTTCCTGATGTCTTAAAATGAAATATTTTCATAAATACCAAAAAAGAGCATCTTTGAGCTCACAAATTTCATTAAAAAAAAAAACTTTTTGGGAACAAGAGCTTACAAAAAAATAAAAAAAAATAAAAAATTGACTTTCCCTCTACATGGGGGGGGGGGGGGGGGTGGTTATAAGGTTTTGGAACTAAAATATAAAAAATATGGTTTTCCTATTTTTACACCCTTTGAACTCTTCCCATACCAGAAAAACACTCAATAGGGCCAGAAACATGTGCTTTATGCCCCAAAAACAGCACCAACACAACACCACTTAAAGACTGAACAGCAAGTCATGTATGATCTCTTCACTTTTTTCCCTAAGGTTTTTTTATTTCTCAACCAGTTACCTTTAAATTTGGAATGTACATCCTCCATGCATGTGGTTTAATGAAATACATTGCTTTTTCTGAATTTCATTTCTGTTTTAGAGGGAAAATTGGATATTTGTCTCCCGACCAGTTAAAATGAGATGTAAGTCATTGGGTTGGAACCATGAAATCGGCCTTTG
This sequence comes from Peronia verruculata, assembly GCA_038406235.1. Classification (NCBI taxonomy): domain Eukaryota; kingdom Metazoa; phylum Mollusca; class Gastropoda; order Systellommatophora; family Onchidiidae; genus Peronia; species Peronia verruculata. The sequence continues at coordinate 4,359 of JBCAUA010768189.1, read as the reverse complement.
AATAGGATGAGGGAGGGTCAGACATCAGAATTCTTTTTCTAATGCAGAAATCGAAAGTGCATTCATTTCTGAGCAAGAAAGAACCGGTCTCACCCTCAATTTATAAACATTTCTTCATTAAAATTATTTTCTTTTTTGTTCTTGTCTTTTTGTGAGGTAGGTATGTAGATTTATGCCTCTGACTGTTCATTTAAACTCGATTTTCTTGGAGCTTCGGTCATTTCTGAGGGTTCCCCTTTGTCTATTTAAACTGTAATATCCCTGGCTAGAACAAAGTTAGCTCAAAACCTTTTCACCACCTGAAAGAGTATGAAATAAGCTTTCACAAGATAGAAAAAACCCAATACGGTGAAAATTCAATAAATGTCTCATTTTGACTGGTTGCAAGACATTTGGTGAAAAGTTGCAAAAAATGTACATCCGTCAATAAACACATAAACACATTTCAAAAATTTATAAAAAATACTCTTTGATATATTAAACAAAAAGCAAATGCATTTTCCTCTTTTACATAGGATTGGTTATATTATTCATGTGCAAAATTTCACACTATTCCATCCAACACTCTAGGAGCCTTAAGCTTTTGAAAATAGCAGATTTTCAAAACACAAAATTCAATATGGCGGCAATGTCATGGCAACTGGATACAAAACCAAAAGTTTTTCCACAGTTTTCCTCTAATTTGGACATGCTGAATCTGAATTTGAAGGGTGAAAAATCCCTAGTTCAAGCATTCAAAAAATCACTCCCAGGACTCACACCCCTCTTAATGAGCAAAACAATTTTGTTTGATCCCAGACTCGTATCACATAAATTTACTGAAGAGAAAAGATAATTGAAATTAAATAAAAGCCACATTTTCCACAGAATTGTGTATAGTCTTATTTAATAATATTAATTATATTTATAATAGAGGGCATTTATATATTTCTTAAATCCATATAGAATATGTTTTAAGTATTTTACAATCTATTCTTATCCCAACAGACCCAGTGGAGGTAGTCACAGATGTTCTCAATATCCTGGGAAGCATACAAGGTATACAAAAGTTACCTGTAGGCTCTCAAATCCATACCAACAATAATAACAACAACATTCTCAGTCTCTGGTCTGGTGCCCATTTTAATCCAAGTAGAGTCAGGAAAATGTGTATGAAAAGTCTCCCCCTCCCCCCCCCCCCCAAGGATAAAGTGACAGGGCCTGTCAGGATTCGAACCTAGAACTTCTGATTCCAAAGCTAGCAGCTGAATCACTAGGTCACTGACATTGCTATTTGTGTTGGCAAGTCTTAATAAAGGGGAGCTTACATTTAAAAAAAAAAATTTTTTTTTTTTTACCTTCGACTTGAGTTGTTGCTCTTTCTTTTTCAGTTTATTCTTCAATTTGATGTTCTCTAGTCGCACATTGACAACTTCTTGTTCTTTCTTGACTTCATTCACCATATATTGTTCAATATCCTAGTGAAAAAAAAAATGAAAAAAAAAATCACTTCACATATTATATAACTATGCAGTGGCTAGTGGTTGCTTAAATGGGGAATAAGATCTACGCTATATTCCATCATAATCATTATCATATGACTTGTACAAGAGTTTCTTTCAAACCAAAAGGGCAGTGACTTTAAGTGAAAATGAGATAAAGTAAAGAGAACATTTGTTTTTGTTTAAACTGTCCATAAAATTATTGTTATTTGTCACTAATCATAAAATCCTTCCATTCATTTCCTAAGATGTTTATAAATTTTGCCACATTTGCTTTGATTAAGTAAGATGATGTTTTCCAGTTGTACAATAATTTATTAGAAACAGTGTTTAGAATATGTCATGTCCTGATGAAGAACTGATCTTATGATATATGGGGTCCACAGCAATGGGATTTTTGCACTAAATTTATGATCTACCTCAACCATAAAACTGGTAGCCATCTCAGTAGAACTAATTCTTGCAACATAGGTATTCTCATACACTAAATCTGCCATTATGTGCATTCTTCTGACAAGCAATTCTTGTGATATGCACAGTCAACCAAATTATATTTACTTTAGGCGGTATGGGTTTTCCGCTGCGACTGTTGATTGCATTCATTGCAACATTCTTCTTGAATTCCATGAATTTCTTCCTTTCCCCATCCACTTTCTCTTTTTTGTCTTGACATCTTTCCTTTGCATCTTCAATCTGGGCACGATAGTTCTCCTTCTCCATGGCATCCTGTCTTCTCAAATCCTCAAGTTGGGCTAAACGCAAAATTAAAAAAATAATCAAAATAAAATGGTAAATGAAAACAGGACTACATATTCCAGCTAATTTTCAAGAAACTTCTATTACGTAAATTAAGCATATTTTGTCTTTATTCATCTTTCATTGCTGGGATCAAGAATAAATAATGTCATTTGTTCAAGTTATTGTTTCTTTGATCTCAAAACAATCACTGAGAATATTATCCACTAAAAAGCTATAAAGCCTGGTCTTACACTAATACACTGTATAACAGCATTATTTTGACAAATGTCAACTTTTAACAAACTGGACCTTCTGAAATGTGGACTTCTAGACAGAGAAATATATTCATAATAATGATTTGAAATTTTAATGGCATTCCATATAAAAAAAAAAAAAAGATCATCTTGCAAATAAGGCCAAAATGTAAAATAAAATCAAAGTGACAACCACTGACGTACAAACTGAGTGTTTTTTTTAGCCAGCTGAGATTGTTTATATATATGTTGCATACACTTTAGCTCAACCTACCCATATATTTGAGGTATCTCTGCTCTTGATCTGTGACATTCTTGTCATAATCTTGTCTCTCGTCTGCCTTTTTCTTGCGGAAATATTCTGCCAATTTGTGTTGGAGTAGATAATTTTGTTGCTGCAGTTGTTCCCTTTCTATCAGGGCTTCCTGGAAAAGAAGTGCACAAATTCACTAATGATGAAAAATGCAAAAATTTGCAAAAATTCACTAAATACGAGCAGAAAAAATGACATGGCTATTGGAACTAAAAGATTTATGCTTGTTCTAACTTTCAGGAAAGGTTATTAAGAAGTAATCACTGGATGTTCTAAAGCATCAGTGGCTTTAAACCTGGAAGCAATTTATGTAGAAACACATTCATTCTGTATAAAGAGTCTGTAATTATATATCACGATGTGTAACATGAATCTTTCACTATAGTTGTGCCAGTTTTTGTAAATAGTATCATCCCTAGGAACATTCATTCTCCCATATCTCATCCTGTTTCTTCATACCAGCTTGGGATAAAACATAACTAGGAGCTGCTGTGTAATATATATAGTGACAGTAACTATGTGGGAAACTATCATAAAATAAATGGTAACAAGAACATCAGTTTTCGAATACTGGAACAGTCACTATCATCTCTGCCAACTGTAGATTTTACCAGTAATGACATTAAAAAATTCAGCTGGTGGAGTTCAGGCTCATTATTTTATTTCCATTCCCTGTTAATTTTCAACTCTAATGAGAATAGGATATATGGATATATATATATATAAGATTGTAATGTTCAGATTATCACCTCTCTCTTTAATTCTCAAAGTGTTAGAAGAAACTGCTAAACTCCTCATGCTTCTGGAATGATATTTGTTTATGCTCAAGAAATGATTGTACAGTTTTAAATAGCGATACATAAGACGGTGCCCGAGTTTCTTAGCGGAGCCATTCCTTGATACTTCTACAGTTAATCACAGATTATTATGCCATAATTGTGTTTTTCTGATCCCATGATGCCACAACAAAGTAGATCAGTCATGTTCCATCTGTTAGTGTGAATTTAGCCTACTCCAGTCTCTATTCTGTGTCATGCCTTTAACAGGTCAACAACAAAGAAAACTAATTAAGCATTGGAAGGCAGTTCAGTTTTGTGACCAGATGTGACTGTGAGTGACAAGATGAAACATATATTACTGACAGCAAATGTCAGTAACCCAGACCTCAATCACAATACCAAGTGAAGTAAAATAACACTGAGAAACCAATGAAATGCCATGCACTCCATTTGAAATTATTCCTCATATTGTTTTGTAGTGGTATTTCATTAGCATATGCCCTTCATCATGGCCCATTTTTATTTATATAAGAAATGTCTTTTTCACTTCACTTGTCTTCTTCTAATGAAAATGCTGACTTCTTTGTGGTGAAAATAAAGGATTGCCAATATATCCCTTTGAACTAACATTTAAAATCTGCGGAGGTCCATGTGAATATCAAAATATAATAATAATAATAATAATAAAGGGCATTTATATAGCGCCTCACCCCCGTAGGCTCGAAGCGCTTTACAGAACTAAAATGTTTAGCAGATATATGCCTGAAAACAAACAAGTGCAATAACATACGTAC
>JBCAUA010768079.1:0-14907 GCA_038406235.1 Peronia verruculata | reverse complement strand
CCCCCCCCCCCCCCCCCACCCCCCCCCTCCCCCTCCCCCCCCTCGCCCCCCCCAAAAACAGGAATATACTCTCTTTTGGAGTGCGTGATAGCGTTAAGAAGCAACCATGTGGTGGTCTATTATAATCAGGATTATTCTATCTCAAATAGGGAAACACTTCCTACCGGGTTTTCCCATCAGTAAGTTGACGGATGGGTGAATTTGATGGACTTCTGATAAATGGCGGATGGAGTGAATCAGAATATATGGCTGGAAGGACTGACTGAGGAACGAATGTAAGATGGAATGGATGGTTGGATGGAAGGATGGTTGAATGGAAGGATGGATGGATGGATGAATGGTGGATGGATGGGTGGATGTGTAGTGGATCAGTGGAATGGATGGATAGTGGATGGATGGTTGGGTGGATGAACAGATGGACGAATGGATGAATAGATGGATGGGGGGCAGACGGACGGATAGACGGTTGGGTGGGAACTGATGGACAGATTGGTGGACGGACAGACCGATGAATGGATAACGAAAACAGTGCGTATTCAGCCCGTTGCGCAATGGCAGGATACTGCACCATGAACACATTAAAAAAAAAAAAAAAACACGATATCACCCATAACGTAAACAGAAGGAGCGGGCGACGTGAAATAATCCCTCAAAACATTGCAGATTAAAACTCCTAAGATGATTATGTTTTGTGTCCCGCCACAATGCTGCTGATACAACGTCAATACAATATAACAGCTGCTTCCACAGCATCTTGACGTCCCCCGGGAACACTATTCTTAACACAATGCGATGTTTGTGTCCAGCTGTGCGATGTTAACAGTGTATGTACACTATCTATGGATGAGAAAGCTGAAGGATCGACAAAAAAAAAAAAAATCACCTGTATAAATTTCAAAGCATGCAGGCCTAGAACAAAACGGAAAAAAAAAAATCGAATAAATATGTGTGAGAAAAATACTATAAAAAGTATTATTATTACCGTGATTGACAACAAATAATTTTCGTATGTGTGTATATTCTTACGTGAAAAATCATGTAAGCGCATGTTGTATTTCAAAAGAATAAGTTATGATGAAACAGTACATGTACATTTATGAAGGAATAATATATAATAAAGGGTATTCTGGAAGTTGTACTGTGTGTGAATGGATATAACAGAAGGCGCAGGCCTATGATATTGTAAGCACAAAGGCAAAATAAAAAAAGTATATTACACGAAGAATGAGAATGGAGTATAATGGGACTTCCACGCTATGTAATTTTAAAAAATCTCAAATCTGGCAGAATGACATGACTTGTATGCAGAGCTCTTTGTGTATAGGCTCGATCCAAATTCAGGACAGCCAAATCTAAAGGGCACAAACCGAAAAATATGCGAGTTACGCACTTCTTGGCTTTATATATATATATATATATATATATATATATATATACACACACACACATATCAAACACGAAATCTAAATCTGAAGGGGATGGTCGAGTGTGTGTGCGTGGGGGGAGGGGGAAATAAAAAGCAGTTTTCTTGTCGTTTGCATGATGAAAAGCCACTGAAGGAAAACAAAAACAAAAAGATAATTTCCCAACAAGGTCACTGTGTAACTGACTTTAAAAGGTCTGAGGCTTAATACTCTCTAGAGAGGTCCAAACCAGTCTGAAAGATTGAGATTCAATTTGAGAGTGATCAGTGAGAAAAGCCTGGTACTGCCAGCCTGACTGTGACATCTAACAACATTAACTTGTAAACAAGATTGCCCGACACGGCAGAGAATAAGAGGTAATTACCATAGCAAGCTTGGAGATGTCTTAGCTGCAGAACGTGCTGATATTATAAGTGTGGTGAAATTGGAAAAAGAATGTGCCTTGTAATTAAATAATGTTCATTGTATCACAAGGGGCTGCTTGTGGTTTTCAAGGCAGAAGTGTAACAGCAAAAAATCTTGCTAGACACAGCACAGAATAAATTAGCAGTACGGCAAACAAGGCAAGGCACATTAAATTCAACAGCATAAAAAGTAACATGGGAAGAGATTTGCGTTGAAGCTATATATCGTTACTTCATGATTTGAAAGTGGAAAACTAGCCAAAAGAAGATATGGAAAAAAGAAGAGGTTCAAATTAAACAACGCTCAATGTTTAATTGCTGTTCAGTGGTTTTGACGATGGAAAGCAACAAGATTACAATTCGTGGACAGAAGGGTGCAGACAGCAGAGTAGAACATTTCACTGACATCGTTTTGTGAATCTCAATCTCTCTTTCTCTCTCAACCGTCTTTTCTTGGTCTCTAAATGAATAATATACATCTACGTGTGTAAATCTCAAAATCACTTTGTCTGCCTTCGTGCGTGTTTGTGTAGTTATCTGTCAGCGTTTTTCTTTTCTCTCATCCCTTATCATTCTTCCAGTGTGTCTAGACCTTTTCTAGGCTTCAAGTACACGTATTCTGTTTCCTTGTAAGGGGCATAAAGGCGGAGATAACATTTTCCAACATTACTACACACAGTAGCCGAGGCCGGCCAAAGACTGGGAGCATTAGTGATTGCTTCCACTGTTATCAGTGTCCAACATTCCGGTGTACCCAGCAAACTCTCGTCCCGTCCCCGCAAACTTTACTGACCGGCAAGTGCAGTGGGCCTAAGTACTTACCGAGATAGTCTGTGTTGAATCTGTCGAAGGAGGGGCCGCCGTTCCTCATGCCCCTCCTGTATCGGTCATCATCGTCTCGTCGCATATCCTCTCTGAAAAAAAGGAAGGAAACAACACAGTAAGACAGAGGTGTCAACACTAGGTCGGCAGTAAAGACAACGATTGCGATATGTAGTGTGTGTCTGTCCACTTGTCTGTCTGCTAGTCTGCAGGTCTGGCTGTCTGCTAGTCTGTCTGTCAAGCTGTCTGTATGTATGTATCTATGCATGCTTGCGCGTACCTGGTACGCCTGTCTATATTACATACACTCATTGTGTGTGTATGCGTCTGCATATAGGATTTCTCATACCGTGCACGGCGTTTGAAAATAAAACAACACAAACAAAAAGAAGGGCCTTATCTCATACTGCCTTCCAAGAAAGAACATCTGCATTCTTTTGTACAAAGTTCACTGATGACCAAACGACACACACGACAAAGAAAATGCATACATATATATATAAAGTAAGACACAAATCCTTTTTTTTTTTATTTTACAGCATTAGATTAACCGCATATTTCCATCTGAAGGCGTAGGCCCTATCTTCGCCTCTAGTAAGAAAGTGCAATTTGCAGAGGCAGGCATCAAAGCACTTATTATTATTATTTTTTTTTTGCAAGGGGAAATTAACCTTTTTATGAGTGACACAGCGTGATGCCGCATTAACACTAAATGCTATTGTCACCGCTGTTATGATACGGGTTTCGAAGGATATACCGAGGGTCCAGTAGATGACCAAGAGGAAAGCGGATGCCTGGTGCAAAATATCTAGCTAAGCTAGCCTAGAGATGGATGTCTCAGGTCGTGTAAGAGATCCGGCGAGCCTAGGAAGAAAACATGCTATCATTCTTTCATGTCAACTATTGTTCGAGAAACACATAACTTTCTAATCTCTATCCTTCTTTTGATCTCTGTTATTCATCCACAACAGGGGTTCCAATACACGAAGATTTAAACCTAGAATTCGTGAACAGAACGAACGAAAACAAAACCTAACAAAACAACAGACACCCACTTCATGAGCCTATTTAAAGGGCCTTCGAGATTCTCTGATGATGAAAGACTGAGTGAAGTGAGAAACTTCCATCACAGTTTCCTTTGGAGCTATTTATTTTTATCTTTTTTTTTTTTTTTTAATGAGCACCCCCTTCTTCACAAACAATCTCAGTTATTACTTCCGCCTATTAGGATATTCCATGTTTTGTTACTGTCACAAGCAGAAATGGAAGAACAAAAGAGTGATGGGGAAGGGAAATCGAGAGCTGGATAACCTTATCTCTTTCGCGGTCCATGCAGCTCGACATCATTCTTTGTCAAGTCAGTTGGAGAGAAGGTCGAGCAGCTTTTTTCCAAACCAGTGATCAGTTTTAAAGCGATACGACATCGATATCAATGTTTTCTTCAGGCACACAAATTATACACACAAAAACAAACAAACAAAAACAGTGAAAAAAAAAAAAATGACAGCAAATTCAAGACAGGACCAGGAAGACTACAGCAACAATACTGTAGAGACTGTTCCTATGTTTACATGAGGAAGACTATTCATAACTGGAATAGCCTTGCTGTACGCATGTGTATACAATATTACACTTTGTATCCGGCCAGACACACAGAGGCCTACATGTAGGACACTACACAAAAATGCCTACGTCTTAGACTATAGAAGACTACACTTATTGGGTTAACCAACATCCAATGCAGGTATCTTTTAGGTCTTCTTGAAATAATGATAGATTAGAACCATATCTCAGCAACTAAGACTGAGACTAATACAGAAGGGGTGAAGGGGCAAGGAAACACGTATAATAATGTAAGTACGCCTTTCTTATTATAACCCAGGATCTAGAGTTTACTATCTGAAATTGAATGTGGGAGTAGATTCACTGGCGCAAGTGACATTTATTTTATTGTAATTGCAACAGGTGGTTGTGGTGAATCGGTCCGCCTGACACTGACAAACGAGGCAGTAACTTAACACTTCCACACGCCTAGGAAATCCAATACCAATCCAGATTGAGACGGGGTAGGAGGGGGGGAGGGGCACTGTATGTGTGGAGCGTACCGGGTATTTTAACCTGTGTCCGATCTCACCTTACCTGCCCAGGATACCCGGCCGGGTGCGACCTAGCGTCCCACTGGCGACATTCTCGGGCTTACATGAAGCTTGAAACAAAACTACCACAGCCTGGGGTCTGTTCCGCTTGGTTGGGTAAGAGTCAGTTATAGACAACTGACTCTCTAGCACTTTAGACTACAAACGCCGTTAGTGCACTTGAAACAATGGTCCAGGCCGAAGCTTGACCGTTCCACCCCCTTCCTTTTCCTTCCTTATTTTCTTCTTTTTATCCCTTTTTACTCTTATCCCCCCCCCCCCTCATCCTTTCTTCTTATCTGCCCTTCCTCCTTCCCTGTCTCTTTCCCGTTCATTATCTTTTGCTTCCCAAGCTAGAGTATGTATTTAAAACAACCATAGATTCACTATCCAATCTGAGGGTAATGGTGGTAATATATAATTATTTCTCGATAAAATAAGACCCCCCTTTTTTTTCATCATATTATAATACCTGTGCGTAATGATTAGCTGAATAAACAACAACGACAAAAAAACAAAAAAAAAAAAGAAATATATATATATTATGCAAACAGTGAAGTTTGTGAAGAGCTGCTCTTTTCGCACCATACATGTACCTCCAATATCAGTTATAATTCGAATATTCTCAACTTTCAGATTGTAGCAACGAAAACGTAATTTGACGCTTGCGTATTTAAAATCAATCGCTATGCTATACAACACTCTAACTTTCTTCGCCACAGAAATGGATGAGCTGCGCTCCGGTCCTCTCTCTCTCTCTCTCTCTCTCTCTCTCTCTCTCTCTCTTTCACACATACACACACACACAATAATAATAAAAAATAAATAAATAAATAAATAAACAAATAAATAAATAAACAAAAAATCACATGCTTATCTTCCTGGGCATCCCCAAACTATTGTGACTCTCGACAGTTCAGTTTCTCAAATTCCTCTTTACACTTTATTACTACAAACAGCAAGAAATATTTCAGATATTTACCCCATCGACACAGATCCGGGACAACAATAGGTAAGCAAAGCATTTAATAAATATGTTAAATGGAAAGAGCGGAGCCGGATGAAGTCTTTTCATTTCATGAGATATCTTCTCTGCATATCTTTCAAAACTTCACATAATTTGCACATCATTTTGTATAAACTATTTTATCGGTCACGGTTTCTGGGACTTCGCATGGTATGCTAATTTTCACCGCATACCTTCGCTATTCGAGGGGGAGAATATCAGATGGTGTAAGCTCAATATCGGGTGTTGTTAGCTCCATTGAAATGTTTCAGTCACAGGGCTGCACTGAATTAAATATCAGTGCGTCACACTTGGCAACCCAGCCTACTGTTAAACATGGGTATGCCTGGGCTGGGCTGGATAAGGTCGTTATCAAAAAGGTGTAAATGATTCAGGTACGAGGAATGCAGCAAACGCCACATACTGTATTGTTTTTAATTTAAGAGACAAGTCGAGCCTGCGATATAAAAGCGGATTGTTAAGAAAATATTGCAAGTATGCAACAACAACAACAGTAACAAACAAGGCGGGGCGGTTAAGGTGAGGCTGTATGAGATGAGATGCCTACTTAGGAGGACATAGATCAGTACATTTCAATTCTACAATGGCTAAACTTTGAAAGGAGCGGATACTGTCATTTTGGTACGATCACCACACATTCATTTTTTTTTTTTTTTAAATATGATTAAGATCGGTGCTATAGGCTATGCATGACCGGGTTGTCCTAAAAATAACTATAAACGGTGTCACATACCCCTTTGCATTTCGTCATCTTAATATCCGTTTAGACAGAGACCAACAGCCACCTACATCCTTGACCCTATGGAGTTAAACCCGCCCTTTCGCAATATGTTGACCTCTCGGGACGAGTGACCGCCAGGCAGGGCCTATCAATTATATCGACACGGGCAGAGGTAGTTAGTCACTGTAGGCAGATCATATCCTACTACTACTGCATACTACTTAACCCATATAAAGTGGGCGATCTGCACACAGATTTGCTCATTATACTTTGCATTGGGAATCTTTATAAACAGCTCATAATGTAGTAATACAGGAATCACATTACAGGCTATCAAGTTGAACTGAGTTAGTCTGTAGTTAAACATAGTACCTGACGAAATCATTTTTGATTGCCACTCTACTTTCTAAGTCCATTCCACTTTCTGCCATAGATACGTAATAGTCATTAAAAAAAAAAAAGTTAATGATAATACATGTATTATGATGCATGATAACTGTGTGCGAAAACACAGATAATCTGGATCTGAAAACGGATGGTTTTACTTCATTACACAACATAAAGTTGTTTGGACCAGCGTGAGGCTCGTCGGAGACAAACCGTTAAGACTTAGATTGCTACTCCTTAAACATGACCACACCATGTCACGTAGATATCCTGACTCTCCAATACATTCTATGAACACATTTGGTTAACCACTACCGCTGACAAACCTTGGCTGTGTACACGGTATGGGAGAGAGAATGTTTGCATGTCTAGATCTCATCAGCCCTGGCTATTGATCAATGTATAATCTCACGAAATAAATGAGGCCCGGCACGACTAATGGCGTGTTTCAACAGCCACAAGCTGGTGATAAATCTCAATATAGCCGTATTTATTTCTTCTCCTGCCTGCCGCATCTGAAAACCGGCTGTTATCGCTGGCTCAAAATACCAACATCTTACATAGACAACCGGATTTTGTTATGCTGCTTCGTGTTGTCAGACCACACCTATACCTGCAGAAGAGGTCATGACAAGCAATGCATTTATTATACATGTGTGTCAGCACAGGAATTTGAAGTGAAATCAGTCCTTGCACCGATCGCAGAGAAACTCAGCATTGCTGTATGCTGTCTTGCTAGGTCATTCAACGGATTCATAGTATAATGTAAAATTTCACTCCACCTCGAGTAGGCTCGAGGCTACATCAAGGCCAGTTTAAGATTCTACACTGAAACTTGTTCACTTCCGCGTCTCAGAGCAAGTATATGATGACTGGCCCAAGCCCTACCAGAAAACTTCTCGAGAAGCTGAATTTGTTGCGGAATATTGAAACTGAAACTAGTCATTTAACTTCTATCATAATACATAATTATATTTCCAAAAGCAAACAAATCTATTTCAGTCAAACAGACTATAGAAGACCAACCCATTAACTTTGCCTGACATGCAAGCCCTCGACAGAAATCTTCGTTCTTCAAAAACCCGCAACAAGCCAGATTGGGCACTCTGCAATGAATTCAGATTGTATTGTATACAAAGCAAGATTTGTGTCAAGGACACACTTCAATTTCGATCACTCCGTATAGGCAGTCTCCCCTTTACACTGCCGGTCCCCATGTACCATAGTCAAAATACCACAAAGACACACAGACAAAAAAAAAAAAAAAAGCCCTGTCAAGCAAATAGTAGAAATTCCTCCTTCTTTACCCCGTTCTTCCCTTCCTCCTCTGCCTCCCCTGTCCTTTCTTTTGCCAGGACCTAAGCCTGCTTTCTTTCAGACAGGCATAACAAGCCAGACTGGCCCGACAGACAGGGAAAACAAATCACCTTTCGCTCTCCTGCAGGACAAACATCATGGATCACACACTAGTAGACTCAACGTGGAACAGGGAGTACATGGCTGATTCCAGCAAAACTAAAGGGTGGAAAACAAACACTCGTAAGTGTCTCACAATAACAAGAAAAAAAAAAATCGCATGATTTATACCCCAGTGCGTTCTTGCCGTCCTGCGACAGTTATTCCAACCACTCTATTGTATGTCAAACACGGCCAGGCTTGTTGATGAATCAACACTACCCAAGCACAAGTAATCCCACAGATTGAGTCGATGGCTACACACAAATCAGCTAATCCAGCCAGAAGCGAAAAGCAAAGCAAAATGTTAATCCCAAATCATTCCCAGCCTGACCATGGAATTCGGTCTCCGACAACCGAGCAGTAACCCTGGAGTAACAAGAAGGAAGAGGTAGTCGTGATTCACTTATATTGGGATCTCGCAACAATCACGATTCCTGCACAGACAGAAACCTAATGGCACACGAAGAAGTTATCCAGGAAACAAGCAACTGATAATGACTTCCTACTGTCGAAAGACGTCACAAAAAGTCACAGATGGTCTAAAGATATAACAAAACTTACTGTACAAACTGTCCAGGCAGCTTGGCCGCGCTCAGCAAACACGGCCACCACCACTAAAACTACTACACAGGAGGAGGAAATGCGCAACAGCAGATCCCGTCTCAGCCGTAACAGCGCCCACTAGGCAAGACGCGAAGGGACTGACTGTCCTTTAGTTTTTGAGGACTGAACTAATCACCGACCTGGGCAGACCGACAGAGCGACCCGCGGACTACGAACCATTTGAGCCTGACTTGTAAAGACCCACCGGCGAGGCTATGGGGCTACAGGCCAAAGGCGACCCACATAATATATGTTTATAGGTGACCTAAATATCAACAGGCCCTCAAGTCGATAGAGCCACTGGCGCAGCTGAAGAAGATACCTTGTAATATTATAAATCACGACCTAGTATAATATGCTCGCCCGATCATGACAGTAGTTGTCTGTACACGGCTCTACAGTTTTCTAAAACCGGCTGTGCTGTGTTTCTGTAGATCTATACCTGTGCAATTTTGACAATACATGTATTTGAATTTCTCTAGCACAGCCATGATGGTTTGTCATCACAGCGTATGGCATTAATTATTGCTGGTCCCGTGTTTGATATTGATAAATGTAAATCACTCAAGGTGATTTCGGAGGGCAAGATCAAGGTGACAATATTTTCACATGAGCAAACGATTAATGCAAGTCCGCGCCAGATCAACTGAGTTTTTTGACTCGCTGTTGTTTCCTCACTCCATCAAACACTCGTGAATACAGGTGGGATCAGAATATGGTCTCGCTGTATGAGGAAGAGATAATGAGTGCTTCGGAAAAAATAAAAAATCTCTCACAAGAACATAATATAACATGAGGATCAGAAATCGGGAAATGACACATAACTACGTTCGTCATGTAAAATCCATGGTGTTCATTAGATCAAAATAGTACAGGTCAAAAATGCAGTAGCCAATCTGCCTTTCTGAGTTGCAGTAGCCAATCTACCTTTCTGGGTCCCTGATGCAGATCTGCATCAAAACCCTTCTTAACCAGTACAATATAGTTACTTGCCCATCTTTACGTAAAAGCTAACATGTTTAAAATATTTATCTTGGCTATCCTAAGGTTGTAAGGAAGACTGACACAAACAGTTAAATCTAAATCTTTTCTTCTGTACTGTCCCACCTCTGTTACGTGACCGGTCATCGGGCGCTTCTAAATATGCCATATTACTGCCATTTGTACAGAGAGGATTAAAAGCTCCCTCTGGGACAGAGCCTCTAAAACTCAAGCATCATAGAAGACCCGTCCCTGAAGCTGGGAGGGGTTACCATGATCCCACTCCCTTCCCGGATCCCCATGCCCGTCCTTTGCAAGAGATTAATTATTGCTTAAGACGACAGAATACATCAAAATTATACTATCGCAGGGACTACTGCAATCAGGCGATCAAATTTAATAGGCTCGGTGATCTATATTGCGAACGTGTTTTCGTTTTCGATCAATCATATTGTATAGCTTGATCGAATTAGAGATAATGGATTAGACCTTGTAGATTCTATATCTAGATTCTATATGTAGATTCTAGACTCCAGAAAGGCAGACGTTCCACACCAGGCCAAGTGGTTTCGGAAGGGCTATGACTAAGGTTAGATTTAGGATTGAGGTAGATTCAGGGTTAGGATTTGGGTGAGGGTTAGAGTGAGATATAAGGTTTATTAAAGTACCCTGGAACACCAAGGCCACCTGGTAGCAATGGACCATTGAGACTATTCTGATCACCTACTAGCAATGGACACTGGGACTGTTTTGACCACTTGGTAGCGATAGTCTAGCCCTTGAACTGTACTACAAGCAAAGAAACAAAGTTTAACCATTTCTTGACCGTCGTCGTATTAAGTAAATACAACTTAAAACGTTACAACTGGGCTTGATGGCCTCTCCAGACAAACCATTCCTCAGCTACATTGGAAAAACATCTTCACGCACAAAAAAAAACGAGATTAAACATGACAGACTGGCTGGCAAGCACAGATCAAGATAATGGCTACAAAAGAATGTTACCATGTCTCACTGAAGAGACCTCCATGAACTAGATTAATACAGATGTGTTATCACAATAAAGCTACGCTTATCCTTCTTATCAAGGTGTTGGCCGTTTTCAACAAAGCTCAAGCATATCGTAATCGTTCTATGACAGACAGTTACGTTCAGAGGGACTTTTAAGGGCAGAAAAACAAAAGCGGAGCGGGAAGGGGGAGGGAGAATTCCTATAACATATACCATCGTGACAAGGGAGTGAGGGGGGGGGGGCAGTTCTGCACATGGCAACATCCAAAACAAACAATAAAATATTTACATATGGCAGCAAGTTCTGCAAAACCACTCATCTATGCTTCAAATTCCTCTAACTGATACAGTTATTAACTTCATCGGATATCTGGGATAGTTCACACAAGACTAAAACAGTATTTCACTTCTACAGTATCGCTACTGTCTTAACTTAAGCATTCATCATTTGGCGTCGACTCATATGCTTTTTTTCTTCTCTCACTCTGCGGATCATATGCGCGTGTGCGCTTGTGCTTGCGCGTGTGCGCGAGCATGTGTGTGTGTGTGTGTGTATGTGTGTGTCAGAGAGAGAGAGAGAGAGTATGTGTGTGTGTATGTGTCTGAAGGAGGGGGGGGGTGTCTTCGATTCAATCCTCCATGGCATCTCTCAAATTTTGCATTCCCGTTTGGATTAAAGCAACCATAACAAATGGCCACTGAACACGCTCCAAGAAATGAGCTCTATGAGTACTCGCGTGTCCTGGCCCAAAACCGCGCCTCAGGCGATTTCTTATCCGGGAGCGGATTCTTAGGCGCGGAAATGTCATTTCGCAGCAGAAACGGCGTACATGTAGTTGGGCGGACCGGGCTTTCAGGCGATGGGTCCCAAAACTAAGGCCACTGTACCAGGTTCCCTGAATAATCGCTGAATATTGTCCATGACATTTAGTTGAAAATAAACACAACAAAAATCTCTCCAACTTCTCCCACTTCCTCTCTCCAGCTAACTCCAAGAGAGGAAACAACGATAACAGTAAAGAAATCGTAACCCTGATGGCAAGCTCCTTCATTTCAGCACATTTCTTGTCTGTATCAGGCACACTGATATTGGTGTTGGCCTACTAGGTTAGTTACTGATCGACAGTCCACGACTGAATCGTCAAGGCATTATATTTATGGCAAAAATAATGATAACAGAGATAATGATGATATCTGAACGTGCATTGACCTTCCCCCCCCCTAAAACCTGGGAATAATAATATAAGAACGACTATTCTGGGAGGTGCTTGATAATAATCAGAGCTCGCTTCTCATGAAAGTTCTCATTGAACTATATATCCGTTGATTATTCCTTGGATGAACCGTAACTCGCGGGTTAAGATGATGCGTCTCGATATCTGCCATATCTAACATTTGATAGCCAGGCAACCCTTTGACGACAGATTTACAAAGTCAACATGCTTTAGTTACGTTGTAAGAAGTATATGCTTTCAAATACAACGACTTCGGCTGGTGCCAACCGAGGTAATGTATGGCCCAGTTTCAAATGCCGTTCAGAGCAGATATAATTTATCTTCATCGTTACCCAAACCTTACCAGTCAGGTATTTAAGAAAATCAGCCAAGCATGCTGTGAATATATTAACATTATGGCTTATGTTGGGCTGCAAATTCCACGCCTTAAGCAAAAGGTACAGAAAGAAAACTGCCGACTGGCTGTGCTATACGATTTTGATATACACAGTCAGCACACCTGTAACAGCGAATACAATTTATAATTACATGCAGCATATCATTCTATATGAAAGGATTTTCGAACAGAATCATCTGCATAAACTTTTCCCTTTTTGGCCAATCATAAAATGTCGACTTCGAAAGCAATTTTTCTAATACTAAATCGATTCTAGAGCACCAATAGAATGTTTAATGTACCATTATATTAGTGTGGTTTCATACAGCTTGCCCCCCCCCCCCCCCTTGAATATGCACAATGTTCAGTCGAGTATTAGTCTTTTCCCTCTAGGCACAGGTACTTGCTGCGCCAAAATCCTGGTGTTACACGGAGTAATAAATTAAATATGTGTAATATTTTCATATACTTTTCAGCCCCAAGAACCAATTTCTGAAAGGTTACTAATATGTGCGTACTTCTGCACGTTTATATATGTATGCTAATCTTGGGAATAAAACGTTTTCGGTGACTTAAAGCTGGTTCTTTTGCCTGAGATCCCTTTATTTTTCTGCAAGAATAATGATCTATATAATCCAATCTTAAGTGCATGCTAATAAAAACGATAATCAAGTTTATCTATCCGTATGGTTTGTTTCAATGCGACATATTTTGTGATTACATTGACTCAACTCGATGTAAAAGCCACATGCAGCTGGTCAATCCCATCTGACTGATACGCAGAAATACGATTTTGCTCCTGATTTTCAGATCTCTCCTCTGAACCATAAGTAAAGTGCAATGAATTTGACCCTCGTTAGATCTCTGACGCTACATCTCACTCCCCTCAAAACCACGAGCAAAGTATTTTGTCCCTGATCTTCAGGGCTAGTGAGATCTTGGACCCTTCGCCTCACTCCTCTGGGAAAAGTGAAGTCCCCCCCCCCCCCCAACCTTATTTTCTGAAATGAGATCTTTCACCCTTCACATCATTCTCCTCTGAATCACAGGCAAAGTGTTTTGCCTAAAATTTCCAGACTAATGAGAACTCTGACCTTTCATCTCATTCCCTTCTGAACCATAAGCAGAACATTGTTCCTAATTTTCAGGCCAGTGAGATATCTGATCTTTCTTCTATCAAGGCTGCTTTGAGTGATCCTGATGCCACCTCTATATTAAGTTAGGAACCATCCGCTGTTGACAGTTGACATTTTGTGTTTGTTTGTTTGTTTGTTTCTTGTTGTTCTATTTCCACAGTGCGAAGTACTGGCAGTCAGGTTTGAAAATTCTCAAAAACTCGATGATTCCAATATTATGATTACATAAAAACAAATTCGAGTATTCTTAACATTCCATGAGTTGTAACTTCATACAGGACTCATTTTCTTCTTATTGATATGTATTATATTTCAATTTATTTTATTTCAATGTTCAATTACTTCCCTCTTCTTCTTCTTCTCTCTCTCCTTCTCTCTCTCTCTTTCTTTGTTTTGCCATTCAACGTTCTCGCGCAAATCGCTACCAACTGTTAATTCCTCAACTGGTTCAAAAACCATTATACTAGTCAAATCCAAAAGGGAGACCCGGCTCTTCTTGTCTGTGCAGCGACAACAAAAAGAGACCCGTTCATCAGAAATACCAGAAATACCTGATGACTGATCATTAAAATCTATGGCCATGTTTGCAGTGAAAAACAAATGCTCTAACCGGAGTGGTGGTGAGGTAGGAGGGAGGGGGAATCTGAGAGTGGCTCTATCAATGCTTGGACCAGGCATTTTTTAAGTTTCAAATTCGGATTCAGCATACTCAAATTAGACGAGAGGCGTAGAATTTCTTTTTCTTTTGTGATGTCTTGTGATATGACAACGGCGCCATATTGGCTTTTGCATCTGAAAAAAATCATTTTCAAAAGGCAAAGGCTCCTACAGTACTCAATATAATCTTATGAAGTTTTGCATATAAATAAAAATTGCTCTATGTCAAAGATAACATTCATTTTATACGTTATACAGTGTCTGTTACGTTTTTTTTTTTTTTTCTTTTTTTAATATGTGTATGATGTCGAGAATAATCTGAAAATGTCTCAAATTTTCATCAAATAATGCAATTTTCCGGAAGTGCCAATAACATCAGAAAAAGAGAAGCATATCATTGAAACAATACGATGAGAAATATGTATTAAAAATTTGAAGTCAACTGGTTCTGAAAAAAAAAAAAAAAAGAGCCGTGGGCGCGGGGGGGGGGGGGGGGGGGGGGGGGGGAAAGGGGAGAATGGGGGGGAACG
>JBCAUA010767968.1:3102-14908 GCA_038406235.1 Peronia verruculata | reverse complement strand
CTATCTATCTATCTGTCTGTCTGTCTGTCTGTCTGTCTGTCTGTCTGTCTGTCTGTCTGTCTGTCTGTCTGTTTGTCGGTCGGTCGGTCGGTCGGTCGGTCGGTCGGTCGGTCGGTCGGTAAGTCGATGTATGTATGTGTCTGTCTGTCTGTCTGTCTGCCTGTATTTGTGGCATCGAATATAGATCTGCTGGGTCCAGTACTTCATTGAAGAAATAAAACCCAGCCTCTTGATGAACAATGTTTGTGACCCAAATAGAATCACACCGCCTATTAATCTTGTGTTGAAAAGACGAACTGTATCAAACATCTTTTTATTTTGTACAACCCACAGTCTCTAGCATTATCATCAAGTGACGTCTTCTGACTCCACAATTAGATCTTTTAAAAATTCCTGGGCACGACTCTCTCTCTCTCTCTCTCTCTCTCTCTCTCTCTCTCTCTCTCTCTCCTCTCTCTCTCGCTCGCTCGCTCTTTCTCCTCTTCTGTTTCTCTGTCGGTCTCTTCTTTCCCACTTTATCCCCCGCCCCTCTCTCTCTCCCTCTCTTTCTCTCTCCCTCTCTTTCTCTCTCCCTCTCTTTTTCTCTCTCATCTTTTCAAAAGAAACTTTGACTCTTTGAACTGATTGTCCGTATAATATCAAAAAAAATCGACCGAAAAGGAAATAAACAAACCAAAGTGCAAAGTCTGATATAATTTAATTATTGCTATTATTTAAGTCTGTCGATTTTTATTACGAGGCGAACCATCCAATTACAAGAAATTTGAATCCAATCAAACTATAGGAGGTAACAATTTCTATATGTGCTGAGAATTTAAGTATGCATTGCATAATCAAAGTAACCGTGCTATACTGGATATGTCATAACATCAGCGAACTAGATCGATATGAGACAGCGATTTTTTTTTTTTTTCTAATAAAGGGTTAAAGTATGCATTAATTAATGCAACTATGTCTTACTAGGTATGTCAAAACATCAGCGACAGGGATGATGTGTGTCTGTGAATGCCAGTCGTCAATGTTAACCTCTTAGTGGAACGTGTCCAGAATCACCATTTTACTGTAGTCAAGGAGTAAATAGAGAGGCAATAGGTGACGAGGGGAGGGAAGAGAGGGAGTAGGGGGTAAGATGGATAAGCTGGCATAGGTGGAATGGCCTGTGTATGGAGGAAGGCGAAAAGGTTAGGGAGGGACGTAAGGGGGGGGGGGGGGAGGCATCCATCATCAGCATTCAACAGTTTCGGTTTGAAGAAATTTTGGATAGTTTGAGGGAAAGAAGAGGCAAGGCCCGGGGTGCAAATTTCGGAATGGATTGAGTCTCTGGATATATTGTGGCAAGGCATAAAGTCTTGGAAACTTGAAACAGTGCATATTATTGTTGCGTTATCTGTTTATCGATTTGATGTCCTTTATCTGATGATGGACCGGGGAATGGGCATTTAATTTGACAGTAGGGCAGATCTTAAGTGGCTAAACAGACGGTCAGGCAGATGGACGGACAGCCAAATGATCGAATTAGACACTTCCTCTTCCCTCCTTCATTGCTTCTTTTCTTATTCTCATTCACTTCCTTTCTTTTTTCCTACCTTTTTTCTTTCTTTCCTATAGTCTACCTCCGCTTCCTACCTCGTGACCGTGTCTTCGTTAGGGCATCCATCGATGACGTTCACAGCTACACCCCACGGTCCACTTTGATATCATTAGGTCCATTTGAGAACTTTTAAAACATTTGACATTAGTATTATTAATTTCCAAAGTACTTCGATAAAATCATCCACCTTTTTTCTTTCTTTCTTTCTTTCTTTCTTCCTTTCTTTCTTTCTTTTTCTTTTTAACGTGTGGTGAAAGTTTGATAATCTAAAACACTCAGCAGATTTTACAGACATGGTAATCAACAGTAAATTATACAAAGTCAGCGAACTTCAATTTCTCCAAACTCCAAAAATGTGACATCGCGAGTTTTTCTATTGAACCAACACAGGTGTACTAAGTCATTTTTTTACAAGGCTACAGTCTAAAGTGAGGTGCTTACTACTTCGTGTCTTATGAAAAGAACTGAACTAGAAATAAAGGACAGAAAAAATAAATAAATGAAAAATAAAAAAAGTTGCACTTTCAAGCCATATCAAAAGCATAGAATACCATTAAAAAACTTCCAAGTTTTCTCAAGACTTAAATTTTTTATTGATTATTAGTGACAGTGCATTGTTATCTTCCCTTTTTTAAAAAAAATCACTTATGATGGATCCATTCAAAGAAGATGGACTGAGTAGGAGAGGGTTGAGATTGGAGTGCACGAGAGGGGGAGGGGGATAGGAGGATGGAGGGGGGGGCAAGGATGAGGAGAATGGAATGGGAAGAAAGAGGGTAATATGAACCCTGTATCTAATCTATTCCTCTTGTTTTGTACGCACTTCTACACTGCGTACCATAAAATATTGTTAATTTAATTTATTCTGTACGCCATGTTAACCACGTATCACAAGAAACTCGCCTCCCAAGGGATCGGTACCCCACGGCGCGTAATAAAGGCTGAAAGATCCCAGATGAAGGGCAGATATAGGGCAGTTAGTGAGGCTTGATATCTTCCTTTAGAGTGCCTACGGTGTATGCATGAGGCTTGTGCGTGAAGTGTAAAACCACTTATTAATTGAAATCCGTATAAAAGTAGTACAGAAACATTGTCCAGGTAGGATGCTTTATTTTTGTTTACTTCTATTATTAATTGTTTTATTCTAATCTCCTGTCTTTTCTCCATCTCCACAGACTTCTTTGATCATCTTCATTTCATGCTTCCCCCCCCCCCCCCTAATCAGTCAGAGTTCTTTATCAGAATGACTCTTTTTTCACGCCCCATTCTTACCTGCCCATCTCCCAAACAAAAAAATGGGCTCAGAGCTTGTTATTTTTTGTAAATTTAAATTCCCTTTTTATCCATTCCTTTATCCCAACCACACTGAAATGCATACTTATATGAACAAAATTATTTTGAACAGTATTATTGTTGTTATAATACCATCATCAACATTACTATTAGTAATTTATTATTTGATATTAATTCATCCACGTGGCAAATTTTCGTCAACAGATTGTCTCCTTCACCTCAGGTTTCCAAATCGAGAATATGTATAATATTAGAAGTCGTAATGACAAACCAAACAATATACGCCTGTAATCAGAACTGTGACAACAATAATAGTAATAGAAGAGATTGTAATAAACTTAAGATAATCACATAGTAACACTAGGCTATCTATGACGATTGTCGCGATGCGTTAATTACACTACCAATACAAATGGTGTATGCATTGTGAGGAAAAAATGCTGCCAATAAAAATACATGCAAAAAAAAAAAAAAAGTCAATTGCCTCTCCGAACTTGATAGCCTAAAAAAACAAAATGAACCCGGCTCAAGCAACAGATACCCTAATACATCACGTTTCGTATAATGTTGCGTTTCAGCCATTTGTGGACAGTTATATCACCTACTACAAGGTAGTCCTAAGTATCCCCTCAACAACTTGCGAACCACTATCTGGCGTTATATCCACCCCCCACCCCACCCCCCTCCTTTTTTCCTGAAGTTTTCAATCCTAAGAACGTGGAATTATCTCGGCTCTAAGAGGCTGCCTGTGTTTAGTGAGAATTTTTGTGGGTAGAATATCAGAATTTTGAAATTGTGCCCGGACAGGGCACTCCGACTTCTTTTCGTCGATTTTTTTAACTAGCAGGTACTTGAACGGGCGTAATGCAGCCTACACACGGGACCTCCGAAATATATTGGTTCTTATTCGAGAAGGCTAGACGTCAAGCTTCCCTACCCACAGGAAGCCAGAGGACCGTTGAGACACTAACAATATGCAGGTTTTTGATCTTCGTGTCCTTTCATCCTCCGATGCAAGATCCTCGAGTCGATCCCGGTCATAATCTCACCGAGGTGAGGTTTTCACTACGAAGCAGACGCCAAACCACGTAGCCACGGCGACCCTCATCACGCTTCATACATATAACTATGTAGATCTATATAGATTAACCCATTGTTTATGAGAATACAAAGGAATTTCAACATTTTTGTTTGGCTTTGCTATGCAACACGAGAAGCCTATCGGTACCATACATTTCTACAGAGCTCACTATCTGGAAGAAAGAGGGATCGTCATGTCCGAAGGGTTGGGCATCTACAAATTAATCGGTTAAAAAAAAAAAAAAAGTCGCGGATTTGAAATTCGAATCCACTAGAGGATGGGACAGATTAGAACTTTTTTTTGTTTTTTTTAAATCTTAGTGACTCAACGATCCTGGCTTCTTTGATATGGAAGCCTGGCGTCTAGCCTTCTGAATGTGAGTGTGTTAAAGGTCCTGTGTGTACGTTGAGCACGTTGAAGAACTGTCGGCAGTTAAAAACTGGATGATGAGTATGCAGGGACATCGCTGTTTTGGCTAAATTTCCAGAATCCAATTATATTCCAGAATAAGACTGCTTCTCAGCAAACGTGGGCCCATGCTTAAAGCCACATGAAAAGTCTAAGAGATCGGTCTCATGACACAAAGTTTAGTGACGCGAGGTGGCTGGAGAGAGACGGAGCACTGGCCAGGGGAGAATGGCAATGCTGTAAGGTTATCAGGGCTTTATTGGTGCCTTCCTAGCACTGCTGAAAATTGGAAACATTTACGAACTACAGGTGTTTATCAAAAGATACATATTTTTTATTTATTTATTTATTTATTTTTCAATGCTCATTGAGTACCGCTAATCAAAGAGTGCAGAGGGAAAAAAACATCAAAAAGACTATGCGTAAACATGTGGTTTATTGTACAGCTTGCCGAATGCTTTGCAGTTTTCTTTTTTGTCTTTTGAATTCGGGAATTTGAGTCTATTTGGAGTAAGAGGCTCAGGGTGGTTCGTGACTTCGTTTGCTGATAAAAATCCTACAGAGAACAACACTAGGTCATTGGCCTTGCCAGAGCGACCATTCACAACATCGCAGGTGCTTGGCCATCACTTGCCTTCATACGTCTCGATCCCTCGTTGGTCCTAGTATCTTGGTCGTGCTTTCGTCTTTGAGCAGTGGTATCATGCAACTGAAAATCTTCTCCCTCTGCCTTCAAGAGCTCATTTAACTTTCTAACATCCCGAAGTAGTGTTCCAGTACTTCTTGTCTCATGGTTGATGACAGTGAACTGACGCTTGGACTTACGTTAAGTAACTCGTTAGCTTATATTATGTTCCCCTCCTGCATTGTAAAATTCGGTTTCTTTGTGTGGCGGTTTAAGACATTTAAGGCATTCTTCTGCAGAGCCACATTTATGCTGCCTGAAGTGTTTGCGAGATTTGTTTGTATAGTTTGTTTTAATTTTGTACGCTTGGCACCGTGCTTGCATCAAAATAGATAAGATGTTGACCTAGCATAATATTAGCCTAATGAATGGTGAATGCGTCTCGCTTCACCGTGTAGCTCGTAGACAAACTAATTATCAGTATACAAACTAGTTCACAAACAATGGATAACCCCCTGAACCCTATGCCCATTTTGATGCACTACTTTTGATGTTAATGCAAAGGACGTTTAAAAAATTATATTATGTGGTCTTGCTCACCGTTGTAGCCTACGGCTTGTTAGACGCCAGATGAATTTATTTGCCATTTGTGAAACAGTAGACAGAGCTTACAGAGTTAATTAGGCGTGTGACCTATTACATGCTTAGAATTTGAAAATAGCATATCTTGCGCGTTGCATTGAAGACTTATCTGTCTCATTCTTTTGTCTATCATGAACTCGGGCTAACTTGCATTCGAAATGGAATGTAAGTGACATACAGGTCGGCATTCTTAGTTAGATCCATTTATTATATGGTGTGATTATAATTTTATTAAAGTAATGGCAATGTCGAATTGCTTGATTGTTATGATTTCAATAGGTTTAGCCGGCAACTTGATCAATGTGTTTGATCAAACTTCGGTGTAGAATAAACGTGCATTGTGCGATCTCATGCCATTCCTTCTCTGTGAATAAACTGATAAACCGGAATGCTATGTATTACTGAAACCATCGTGATTTATTTATGTGATATCTATGAAAGCTGACGAAGGTGATGTATTTTAAATTTATTGTGATTACGGTTCAATGGCAAGGTAGTAATAAACTCAATGTTCTCGTGTTCAGTACAATGAGATTCATATCGCTGAGCTTGATCAGACAAATCGGGGGTTGGATGTGCTGAAGGTGAATTTATATCGACGTTTTTGTTTTATATTGCATAAACTAAAGAAAACAACAACATTCATTTATGATTCTTGTCTGAATCTGAAAATATTGCTTTTATGGACAGATTATATCAGAATGTTGTGAAGTGATCAAGCCCATGTAGATTTTGGCCTCCTGTGAGCTTAAACTGTTTCTTTTTGTTGAAGTTTCTCCCGATATAGATATGTCTTCAATTTGTGTTATGTAACATCTGGCTACAGTCAAGTTAGTTCAATGCTTTTAACTACATGAAATTGTATGAATTAAGGTTCTACGTGATAGTGACAGCACAGTTTGGTGGGAAATCGACACATGACTCATTTTCTTGAATAGCAGCGAAAAAAAAAAAAAATAAAATAAAATCGGACCGTATTGGGCAAACATCTAAAGCTGAGATAATTCTACTCTAGTGAACACTCACACTCTACCAATGTTTTAGCCAATCAAAAATAAATGAAAGAAAAAAAAATCTGAGGA
This sequence comes from Peronia verruculata, assembly GCA_038406235.1. Lineage (NCBI taxonomy): Eukaryota > Metazoa > Mollusca > Gastropoda > Systellommatophora > Onchidiidae > Peronia > Peronia verruculata. Next base: position 8,186 of record JBCAUA010767968.1, on the reverse strand, counting down.
TTCCTCACTCTTATATGTTGTGCAAAGTAACCGATGACCAAAGATTCTTTGATTTTTCCATGATACATTCCGATTTTGTCCACACAATGATGAGTCACTGCTTCCCACTGTATCTCAATGGAAAAAATGCCATGGCTTGTCCTATGATTCTCTTCAAAGCACCAAAGAAATCAAGAAAGGGCGTTCACTGAGAAATGTTTCATAAAATAATCAACAATAGTCCTAAGAACTAAGAACCTTAGTTATTGTCGTTCAATAAGACAATATTATTATGGTGCTTATTTTTTTGACTGAACAAACATTACTAAGTGTATCTTATTTTTATTGTGTGTGTGTGTGCGTGTGTGTGCGCGCGCGCGCGCACGTGCGTGCGTGTATGCATGCGTTTTTCACTGCTGTGGGAAGCAAATCGAAGAATGTTCCCATTAAAAAAAAAAAGTTATTTTCAATCAAAAAGACAGTGTGTTTAATTTTTTAATTAACAATGGATAATAAATTTGATTTTTTATTTTTTTTTTTTTTTTGGGGGGGGGCGTGTATGTGTGTGTGTGGATGTGTGTGCACGCGTGCGTGCGTGCGTTCATTTTTCTCTGCTGTAGGTACCAAATCGAAGAATATTCTTATAAAAACACTGAGTTGTTTTCATTCAAAAAGATAATGTGGTGTTTTATTATTTTATATTTTGACTGTACACACAAACTTGAAAGTTATAGCAATCCTCATAAATGTGAACCGTCGGACTAGTGAATATTCGGACTAAAGGGCCTCATAAATGTCTTTAATAATGTGAACCTTCGGACTAGTGGGACGTTCCCGTGACAGCAAAGAGAACTATATTATAGAGGTAAATAGTTCTCTTTGGTGACAACCCTACCGTGCCGAGTAACCTAGTAACTATGTTTGACCAAATTCCGAGAAAAATGAAGAAAACAATCAAATGGCTTATATTTTCAAAGTTATTGACCAAATGTCATCATAATAGTAGGCAATGTTGTAAAAGTGGTCATCATTGTGGAAACAACAGTTTCACTGAAGAAAAACAGTCATATATAAAGTAATAAACAGTCACTAGGTTAGGTTAATGTTTTACAGAGGTATTGTTGATACTAGGGTTCACCTTTGAATTTTAGGAAAAATACAGCTTTTGCTAGGTTTTGCTCTATTTTTTCTCGAAAACTACTGTATAAATCGAAACAAGTAGTAAACGCAGCATAAAATGAGGCCCGTATGATCCATAGATCTAATAATATATAGCATTATCTCACTTTTTCAGAAACTCGGAGTTAGATCTACTAGGCCTAGACCTAGATCTAGATCTAGGTTTTACCTCGGCACGGTAGAACTGTTCTCGGATCTCGTGGTAGAGCTGTAACAAACACCAGTGAGTGCTCTGTTTTTAGCCGAGGGGTACAAACACTCCGGCTGGGATTTCCAGGTTTTTGCTTAGTCGAATGTGAACTATTTGATACAAGATCAAACTTTTTTTCGATGACCTAGATCTGCGGTTAGGTAAGGCGAACTGACGAGGGAGAGATTAGTACTAGTAGATCTAGTAACTGGCGGCAATGTTTTGATGTCAGCAGTCAGGTCCGTCTACACTGATGGCACGAGTCCAGTGAAAACTTAAGCTACCGTAGTGTGTTTGTTCGCTTTAGTTAATCATGTTCGTATTTATTGTTCACAAACCTAAAGATCAATACTAAATCTTGAGCTTTTAGGCTAAATCTAGATCTAGATCTGTTTTGGCCTGGTAGCCATAGATCTAATGAATGACACACCAGAAAGTCCCCGCAGGGCCCGGGGTTTATAAGTATGTTCTCTGCTCCCATCTGCAGGCGGTGTAAGCCCGCCATCGGTGGAGTGTCTCACATGGAGTGCCATCCTCGACATTCCATGGGAGACATCTCATCTCTCCCTCCTTTCTCCCGTCTTCTGTCCTGCATTCTTTCCTCTCATCTTCTTGACGTTTAGGCTACCTTACCAAGTTTGACACAATAGGCTATATGCTGATGTGTCGTTAGACCCCAACACAAAGAAACAAACCTTTCCAGTGATTCTGGAATTCAAGGGAAGAACCGAAATCCAGATTTTTGATTAAAAATTTACTGACTTAATGGGCTCGGAGGCACAGTTACTCAATATGAAAGAGAAAAACCCCTCCCACCTCACCTCCCAAAATGCAAGAAAAGTATATATCTAGATGACTGAAGGGCCAGTGCGTCAGGGCAAATGTTTACGTGACCAGAGTCCACATGTCAGATTACACTAGTTTGACCAAAATTTGGTGATTTCTATAGAATCATAACTTTATCTCTGAAGAAACAGGCTAATTTTGGTGCAAGCTGACATGATGCACGTAGGGCCTATGGGGGTGACGCAAAGACCCACCTGACGCACTGAGCCTCCAGTCCGGCAGATCTATAGATCTACATTGTGATATAGCAAATACCACAAAAAAACTTTATATCATAACCATTATAAATCTAGCTCTAATACTGGCTGCATGATGCAAGCAGCATGTAGGCTAATAAATTTCCAACGGTATTGATTAATGAGTGTAAAATATGTTGCTGTAATTACAAGGAAATTGTCAATTTTGAATTCAGTGTGTTCCAGTTTCATTACTACAAGGCAAAAAGTGTGGCAGTTCATGATTTTTTAGATGTCATTGTCTTTTTTCTCCAGAGACCATGGACTTCGAAAACCTGTCCTCATCAGCTACAGTTGAGCCGAAGAATGACAGCATTCCAGGGACATTTTCCATCTTGGAAAATACAAGTCCTTTCACATCATCAAACTTTGATAATTCCTCAGTGGCAGTGGAGTTCAGTAGTACCAACACAACTGTTCCAGCTGATCTTCACAAATCTGGCTTTTGTCCAGATAGCTTTTGGGTATTTGATTACTAGAAGATGAGGCAATGTTTTTTGTTGTGTTATATTGATTTATTTTATGTCATTCTTTTAGTTAGTTTCTCAAGTCTTTAAATACCATCTGAAAATGGTCATTGCTTAATGCAATAACATAAGATAAGATGACATAAACTTTAGTTGTCCCCATATCGTTCCCAGTGATAATCCAATTTACAAAGAAAAAATACATTATTCTAGCCTGTGAGAAATGTCACCCTTTTTACAGCATAGTTCCTCATCAAATCAAGGATAGCCATGTCACAGTATCTTGAAAAGTACAGTATCTTGAAAAGGCAGGTAAAAAAAATCAAGTTGCACTTTTAGTATAATTTTTTTCTCATCATTCTTTTGGATTTTTCAGGACACAGAGCTGTTGATATCATCAAGCTGGCCTCACTTCACACAATGTTTTCAGGACACAGTTCTGGTTTATGTTCCCTTTGCTTGCTTCTGGCTAGGTGTGCCCCCTTATTTATATTATCTGGCAACACGAGGAAACCGTCCCTTGCCTATTTCATGTCTTACCTTGATGCGAATGGTAGGTTATTTTTTATCAGAACTGTTGACTTTTTTCACTGACTAGAAACATGTATTTTTTGAGAGATAATAAGTGCAAAAACATCATATATATATGAAAGCTTATGGTGTTTTAAACAGCAAGTGGAGTTGAGGAACAGATCGTTCTTAAGCATCTGCTCCATGTCGCAAAAAATTTAGCTTCTTCAGCAGTTAGAGATTAATCTCCATCAGGATGTTTAAAGAACAATGTAAAAGATCATAAATCTATAGCTTTTCCTTTCTCTTTCACTGAAACTTACTTTTTTGTTTTGTTTTGTTTTGTTTTGTAAACCTTGTGAAATCTTATTTCTAAACATTTTAGAAATTTCTTTGAAATGTCTGAAGTTCAGAGCCTTGAGGGCAATTACAGACACTCGAATCAAAAGTAGAATTTCACATCTTAGAGCAGTTGCTTAAAATTTATCACATATACAGATAATAAGAAATAGTAAACTGAGTGATATCTTATAAAAATTGATTCTTTATGCTACTTTCAGTTCTTGCACAGATAAAAAAGAAATAAAATCAGAGATGTCTGCTAAATTTTCTCTTCAGGAAAATAAAATTCTGATTATTTTATTCCTTTCAGTTCTTAGCTGGAGCTCTGGCTCTCGTCAGTGTGATATTAATTGTGGAAGATGCAAGTAACAATAGTGAAGAATTCCCAGTGCCTTGGTCACAGTTTGTGGCCAACATCATTCGAGTGGTATCTTATGTGAGTTTCATATTCAGTTTTTCTGTTCTCGTTGTCTTGCTTTCCATTTTAGACTTAAATGTTAGTCTTTGACAAGCTATGGATCGGGTTTTGTACCACTTTGCCTGCAAGCCATGGCGGTAGCTCAAACTACTAGTTCTTTTTATATCAAAGTTTATAAGGAATGAGACCTGCAGAGGGGCAGTCACGAAATGTGTATTTTTTGTGAAGTTCATGGAAATGAACTATTCAGAAAATTACTCACAAAAGTTTTATTCTATGTGCCAGTACATTGATATGTGGACACAGTATTTGTGATTGGACAGGCATTGATTTTAAACAAATTTGGATACAAATTTCATAATACAGTTCAGTTTTAATGAAAGTAATAAATTATTGTGTGTCCATTTAAACTTTTTTTTTCTGCTTTCACCAACTCTTTCTAACTCTTTTTTGTCCATACCATACAAACAATGCAACTATGGAGGCTTTTTTCAACATTTTCATCCATCGGTGATCAGTTTGATATGCTACACATACTTGTTATACTGTCACACAAATAGCTGTCTGTAGACAATGAAATATGGAACAAACATCAAGCCAGAAAAATTCAGAGAAATAATGGCTGGTTCTAAACATGAAATAAACCTCCAGAGATTAAAAGTTAATGATGACCTTCTCATTTAGCGGAACTTATAATCACAGAAATGACATATTTTCTGTTGTAAATGGCATAATTTTTTTATTGAATGATATTTACCTGGGGATTCTTTCAAGTTACTCCAGTTTAACTTCAGGTGTGAAGAAAGTAAAAACCTTTTTGTTTTGAAAGAATGCATGGTCCACACTCTGTCATAATATAATTCATTAATGCCAAGCAGCATCATAGTGATATTTCCATTCATTTCTCTTTGAAAGTA
>JBCAUA010767857.1:0-14908 GCA_038406235.1 Peronia verruculata | reverse complement strand
ACACACACACACACACACACACACACACACACACACACACACACACACACACACACACACACACACACACAGAGAGTCATTCAGTCAGTCAGTCTAGGAAGTCAGTTATTCTCTGCTAACCTTTTGCCAACCTATTATCTTCTCTATTTTTTTTCCTCTGAAAATTGATTTCTTCCATCTGTCTCTCTTTCCTCCTCTTTTGCACACACCATCATTCAGTTGTCTTTAGTCTGAAATCTGTAGTCTGTGCAACAAATATCCCCCCCCTCTTCCCAGCCCCAGACATATTTTATTTTCGCTATCTATAATCCTCTTTGTCTGTCATTCTTACACTATTTGACAATATAACTCCATCAGTATCTGAAAACTTATGTATTTCTTTGCCTTCTATCTTGGCACACAGTTATGGAATCTTTCTTATTCTCTTTCATGTGCTGAGCTTGAAAAAAATTCCCCCCCCCCCCCCTTTCTTCCTTTCCCTCTCAAGAATTCATATTATTATAGCTAGTGTTTCCATCTAACTAGAACTAGCATTTCTGTTTCTGTTTTCAGTATATAATTCCTCAGTTGTGCATATTCTGTAGCATTAGGCTTGGCAAAATATGTTCTTTAAACTTGAAATAAATATATTTCAATCGTTCCTCTCTGTTTTGCATACAAGGTAACTCAAATCATTCCTAGTCTGTTGCACTTTATAGATCTAGATCTAGTAAGCCTGACCAAATAGTTCACATTACAAAGTACATAATAATACCGCCTAGCACGGAGGGAGACCTGCTGGCTGACTGTGGAATTAGGGAACCACAACCAAGATAATTGCGCCACTGGAGTTGCCTATAGAAAACTACAATTGGAACATTTAATTTTTGTTTTCAAATTCTGTTTTAAATTAGATTCATGCAGTTAGATTTACAATTCTTATTCTTACTTATTTATCAGAATTGCTAGCTTTATCCTGTTTTTTAAAATTTCTACTGATTTTTTTTTTAACAAGAACCTCCTAGGATAACCTCCCCCAGAAGGCTGAAAAGTGAAGTAAAACAGAAAAAGAACCAATATGTTGTGTGTGTGTGTGTGTGTGTGTGTGTGTGTGTGAGTGTGAGTGTGAGAGAGAGAGAGAGAGAGAGAGAGAGAGAAAGAAAGAAATGGAGAAGTCTCTTGTAGCCAGCAACAGCTTTCTTTTTCACCCTTGCCTGAATTTTTGCAGACATTGCAAAATTAATGAGTTACCGTATTGACATTTGGATTAAACTTTTCCATTTTGAAACAACAGATTGAACATTGTGTTAGGCCTAACACCTCATTTTCTTCAGGGCAGCAGCAGCAGCCTCTCCCTGCTAGGCTAAAAAGTCAACTTTTTTTCTGTGTCTGATAGTTGAAATCAATACACCTCCTTATTTTTTAGTTATTTTTTTTTTTGTTTTTTTTTAATCCATTAAATTTCTACTGAGAGCCTATTTCAGAAATATTTGTTATTTGAAAAACTTCACAAAAATATTGTTCTTTTAATGGTGGCATGAGAAAACTTTGCCATATACTTCAGTCAAAAGTAATCTATCTGTGTGTATGTATCTTTTTTTAGAGGAATTAAAGTTACATTTCGGGTGGAAATGAGAACGTTTTTTGTTTTTTTCCTTCAAAGGTTGCTTCAGGAATCAAAAGAAAATATTTTTTGTTTCATTTTCAAATGTGAACTCTGCTTCAATTCTGTATTAATTCATATTTTTTACCAATTCTGCATTATTTCATATTTTACTGTAATTTAATAATTTTCCCTGCCTTACTTTTTCAGTTTTGTGGAAGAGTATGATCCCACCATTGGTAAGTGTATTGTCCCAAAGGTAGTCAACTGTACATTCTCCCAAAGATAGTTGTACCTTCTCCCAAAGATAGTTGTACTTTCTCCCAGAGATAGTTGTACCTTCTCCCAGAGATAGTTGTACTTCACCCAAAGATAGTTGTACCTTCTCCCAAAGATAGTTGTACCCTCTCTCAAAAATAGTTGTACCTTCTCCCAAAGATAGTTGTACCTTCTCCCAAAAATAGTTGTACCTTCTCCCAGAGATAGTTGTACTTTCACCCAGTGATAGTTGCACATTCACCCCAAAATAATTGCACATTCTCCTGAAGACAGTTGTCACTGTTTGGCATGTACATATTTAGACCTTGCTGTTATGTGATATGTTGATCTTTTAACAGTCAGTTGTTGTTTTGTAAATGAAAAATAGTGGTTCTTATAAGTGGCATTTAACTACCCTTTATTTCCACAAGAGTGCAGGCTATATGCACATTACAATGAATTACCATCCCAACAAACACAAAAAATAAAAAAATAATAAAAAAATAAAAATTTCTTATTCTTACATTTCCATGTCTATTTTTGGATACCAACTTTAAACTGGGTGGATCACGCAGTGTGTGGGTAGCTTGTCTTTTCTGAAGCAAAAATGTCAGACCTCCTTATGGTTCAAAATCAAACATTTCTTATCTTGATTCCGATGGCCCATTTATACGGTTACTAATACCACCAGGATGAAAATCTCCCAGAGAGTGGATGACCGAAGGGAAGGAGGATATCACACATGACTTCATCTATTCAGAAATTAAAATAAAATTTTGATAATCAGCAGGCTTTTGTCTGTGGTGTCTTGATCCGAAAATCCCAACATATATGAAGAAGATGTAATATTGTTTCAGATCTCTTTGTGTTCTTCTGACCATTTTTTTGTTTGTTTCTGTCTGTGCAGAGGATTCCTACAGAAAACAAGTGGTAATCGATGGGGAAACATGTTTGCTGGATATCCTAGACACTGCAGGTCAAGAGGAGTATAGGTAAGCAAGGGTCACTCAGAGCAATGGGATCACACGTCAGTTGGAAGATAGTCATCATAGTCTCCATCTGTATAGAAACAGGAATCGGTAGAGTATAATGAGTCAAAAGGTGTGGAGGTAGTCAAGAAGAGTATTGGTGAAGGCATTCAGTACACTAGATTGGTATACTCAGAATATAGAGAATCATTACATACATAACACTCATAGAGAGCATGAGCATAGATAACTTGAGTCAGTAGAGTATAGGAAGTCAATAAACAGAAGGGTAGTTAACAAAGAGTCAATAATGGTGTGAAGAGTCAGCAATAGAGCCAACAAGCGTATTGCTGAAGGGAGTCAAAAAAGAGTAAAGGTATTGGGGAGTCAACAGGAGTATTGCTGAAGGGAGTCAAAAAAGAGTAAAGGTATTGGGGTGTCAACAAAGGTTATGATATAGGGGAGTCAACCAGAGTGGAGTTATGGAGGAGTCAGCGAGAATTAAAGTGTGGAGGAGTCAACAAGAGCAAGGGTATGAAGTATGAGGGAGTCAACACAAGTGAAGGTATGGAGGAGTCAATGAGAGTTAAGATACAGGGGAGTCTCAACCAAGTTATGAGATCGGGGAGTCAACCAGATTGAAAGTATGGGGGAGTCAGATAGATTTTAAAGTATGGAGGAGTCAACAAGAGCTAAGGTATGAGGGAGTCAGTGAGATCAGATGAAATGTCTAAAGTTGAATTTTTCATCTTTAGCATTATTGGCATCAGTGAAATGGAAAAAGGATGTACTTGACTAGGTGAAAAAACTATAGAGAGGAAATGAATGTAGCCTACTTTACTGGGTGAAAAAACTACAGAGGAAATGAATGTACTTTACTGGGTGAAAAAACTACAGAGGAAATGAATGTACTTTACTGGGTGAAAAAACTATAGAGAGGAAATGAATGTACTTTACTGGGTGAAAAATAATAGAGAGGAAATGGATGTACTATACTGGGTGAAAAAATTACAAAGGGACTGAGTGAAAAAATTAGAGAGGAAATGGATGAACCTTACTGGGTTAAAAAATGAGAGAGGAAATAGCTGTACATATACTTTACTTCGATGAAAAATTAGCAGCCTCTTTAGTCTGAGATATTCACATTCAGATTCACTTCTTTTTATCCCGTGACGAGTGCAGTTGAATTTTCTCAAAAAGTTCTCTTTTGTCCTCTGACAATATCCCCCGATTGTATGACATATAAAAGGAAAATCAAGTAGATGTATCAGTAGTATAAGCTGGCCGTAAACCCTTACTGTATTCACATATAAGTGTCTACATGGCAGTATTCCAGAGAAAGGGAGGTGCAGAAAATTTGTGATAGTTACTGAGCAAGAATTTTGGCCATAATAATAGAAAGTATTTTATAATAATAGAGGCCCTAATGACAGACATGTGCTTACTTATGATTTGTTTACTTGTATATTTGCCTTGCAGTGCGATGAGAGACCAGTACATGCGTACTGGTGAAGGATTCCTCTGTGTGTTCGCAGTAAATAACACCAAATCTTTTGAAGACATAAATCAGTACAGAGAACAGGTGAGTGCCTGCAAGCAAGAAAAATGTTGAGGATTGTAGTGGCTTCCCTGCAAAACACTAAATATACAGTGTGTATCATCTTTGGTGCAAAAAAAAAAAAAATAATTGATATTGGTACTAGATCTATATGATGCCAAATGTTGATTATTGTCCTGTGCTCTTTTCAAAAGCATTGTAAGGTTATTACGATATCTTCCCTGCAAGAAAAGTTGACAATGCTACTATCCTCTATGCAGAGGACTGATTTTGATGAAGTATCTTCCTGCAAAACATTGATTGTGATAAAACTTGATTTCTCTGCAAGAGGCTGATCATGATAAATTATCCAACCTGCAAAAGGTTGATTATGATAGACTATCTTACCTACAAAAAGCTGATTATGAAATGTCTTGCGCCCAGGACAAATGAGGCGCAAGTCGCGCCAGGTGAGTTCAAGTCATTGCTGTTTTTTACCGTTTTTCATTTTTTCCAACTTTGATACCAAAATATGTTTTCGTTTCAGATTAACAAAAGGTTAAATTGACGTTCTGTGAAAAAAACATTTAGTATGTTAGTTGGAAAGTAGTTAAAAACGACCAAAAACAGCCGTTTATCTTTGTTGCCCGGGGCAATTTCCGATTCATTTGCCCTGGTGGTAAGTCAAATAGTCTCTCCTTCACAACACCATGTCCTGTTACGATCTGTCTTTTTCATTGTTGTATTCTTTTTTTTTTTTTTTCTTTCACCATTTCAACCCTCTTCTTGCAGATCAAGAGGGTGAAAGATGCAGACGAAGTGCCCATGGTCTGTAAGTATCTTGATTGAAACACAGTTTCTCAATAAGGAATCCACATGATTTTCTTTGCAAAACCAAAAAATTGCTTATTGCCCTGACAAGAAGCGAAGCGGGCTCGGAAATTTGGCTGGTGATATTAGTTTATTTTATTAACTCAAAATTCTTCATATTGTTTTTCCACTTATTTGATTGGTTGCCAGTGGGCAGTCATCTTAATTTTAAGATATTTTTTGTAAAATGAAAAATTACTTATAGTGATGGCACAAGCCATAGTTGAGATCAAAGTAACATCATTGTAGTTTTGGACAGTAAGAAGATATAAACTTGGGATATGAAAGGGATATCATGACTGGGTGTTGAGATCTCTTTCCTTAGAGGAAAATGTCAGAGGTTGGAATCGCACCATATACTGATGGAATGGGAAAAATTAGAAACTACTGCTTTTTACTAACTCAGTAATCCCATGGCATTTGGTTCGGGCACAAGAGGCCCATAGTCATGCTGATATATAATCCTAAGCAAGCAAGCAAACAATTCTTGATTACGGAAGTTTGATGTTCAGCCAAACCTTTGTGAAATATATACATGTGTATTTTGGAGGTCCATAGTCTATGTTACGCATATTAAAGAACCCTTAACTATTATAAGATGGATGAAGAGTGGGTGGAGTCACTGTTCTCCAGACACACTTTTTAAAAAAATGCCAATTTCCATCCCAAAATTTTTTCTTTCCATAAAATCAAAATCCTATGATAAAATGTTTGCCTGAGCAGCTCTCGATCTGTTACTAGTGTTACTGTCTGTCTAGATTGCTATCTAGGACCAGCAAGTAAAGTGTAATACCTACATATGTGGGTGGTGTGGGAAATCAACCCCAGGCTTTTACAAGCTATTGGCAAACTACATAAAGTAAATTGTATTGAGATAGGTGGGCAGATAGAACACATTGTTGAGATAGGTGGGCAGATAGGACAGCCTGTCGAGATAGGTGGGCAGATAGAACACATTGTTGAGATAGGTGGGCAGATAGGACAGACTGTCGAGATAGGTGGGCAGATAGAACACATTGTTGAGATAGGTGGACAGATAGGATAGACTGTTGAGATAGGTGGGCAGATAGGACAGACTCTAATTTAAAGATAGGTGGGCAGATATGGCAAACTGTGAAGATAGGTGGACAGAAACCACAAACTGTTGAGATATATGAGCAGATAGGACAAACTGTATAGATAGATGGGTAGATTGGACAGACTGTTGAGAGAAGTGGGCAGATAGGACAGACTGTTGAGATTGGTGGACAGATGTCAATTCACTGTCCTCACCTCTGTTTTCCTGGCCCAAGAGGGTTTTTGGTTTTTGGCTACTGTTACAAACTGCTTAATCTTAAGTTTTTACAATAAGATATCACGCAGCCATGTTATATGAAGATATGAGATAACTTTATTTGTGCTCAAAGGAAGGAAATTACATTCACAGTTGAGATACAGTGTACATTCATGCTGACTCACATATATATATACAACAATGTCACACATAGAGTCAGATCAAGGCAAACCAGAGAGACATCACTGGGTCTGGATAAGCAGATATATGATGGCAGAAATCAATTCCTGTAATACCCTTAATTCTTGTATGCAGTCAATGTCTGCTCCCTTCCTATAAGTTATAAAAAGTTACTTAATTATTTGCTCCTAAATGAGCTGAACATTTCGATAAGATATTGTCAGAATATGTTGGTCTCTCTAAAGAATTTTTCTTCTGTTTACCTTCTCTTCCAGTGGTAGGCAACAAGGTGGACCTTCCCATTCGCAGCGTGGAGCAGCGACAAGGCAAGCATGTAGCAGAACTCTACCATATACCTTATGTGGAAACCTCTGCCAAGACACGGCAAGGGGTTGACGATGCATTCTACACGCTGGTCAGGGAGATTAGGAAATATGTAAGTATAGGACGGCTGGACCTTTGAAGTAGATTGAGATTTTCTTATTTATTATGAATCTAAAAATCTGTTTTTCATGCCTTATAACTCATATGGAAATCTGTACAAAGACAGTGAAATTCAGAATTGCATTCCATATGTTGATAAGGAACATTGAGAAATTATACTCTTGAGTGGAGAGCCTTGAAAAGTATTAGTGGCCCATTGATTCTGCAGAGGTGCAATACAAGCTTACAGGCAAATCCAGACCAGAGAGAGAGAGAGAGGGTTGGAGAACCATAGACACTGATGTCTTTTCAGACACAATGATGATGATACTACAGACTTTTTAAGAGAATTTTCTCATGCGCTGTCCCATGTTAACCTGTTGAGCATTTTATGTCTTTTTAAACTATCTGACTGTGTGAATTGTATTCTGTTGAGTAATCGTGAGGTTTTATATCTGATTTCTGAAGAAATAAGGATGGGGATTTTTAACTGACAATTAACAGGGACCAGTCTTGTTTTGTCTATATGATTGTCACACACTTTGCCTTCAGAATGCTGATGTGATGACTTTCAAGATATATACATGTGCATGTAATAGGTAATAAAAGGTTTTGTTTTACCCCATGTCATCATTTTCAATCCCTTTGACAAGGACAAAGAGAAGCTTGTATTTAGTGTATTATTACTGGAATTGTGAATGTACCCTTTTGCTGAATTTCATGAATCTGCTTTAATAGAATGAGAATTTCAGTTTTCAAAAAAATTTTTTAAAACTTTTTTCCTCATAGGATATTTAATATTTCTTTTTAGTCCCAAGATTGTCTGGTTTCAGTTTTAAGTTTTGGCGTTGTTCAGCTACATATGTATTACTTTTAGTTTTACCAAAGATTTTTCACAGTAAACTTGTGTGAATATTTTTTTTTTTTTCTTTATAATAGAATTTCAGGGTTAGTACTTTTCTGATTTAATATATGTATGTATTTTGCTTCTTATTTTCACAGAAAGAGAAAAAAGGCAAGGATCGAAAGAAGCGGAAAATCGGAGCAAAAGGAGGCAAGCTGTCCTGTCGACTGTTATAACGAGATGAAGTGTGCAAGTGATATAGATGACCACCAGACATTTAAATTGTTATGTCCGTTTACTTTCCATGTATGAGGAGATGGAGTCTAACTTTGGTCTTTTTCTATTGTATCCATAGTTACAATTTTGCCCTGTCTTACTGATGATGTCCTGGAGGGCAGTGGTCAGTATAAAAGTTAGCCAGAAGATTTGATGAGCATTTCATGGCAGGGAAATGTGAGCAAAGGCCAGAATGTTGGACAGGTCTCCCTAAGGTCTTGTATGGTGTAGAGTTATATAGTTTTAACATAGATACTGAACCTTTTTTAATTTTTAGAGACAGATAATATAAAAACCTTCCTAGGAAGACAAGATTTCCCAAGAGGCAGATGATATAGGTTTTCTAGAGACAGATTATATAAGAATCTTTACCTGAAAATCTTATCAGCCAGTGAACTTTGGAAAACATTAAAAAAAAAAAAAATTATTGTGAATTGGTTAGTTCCTGAGGGAAAGTTTCTAGTCATGTTATATGAAAAGCTTGGTAAAAAATTGATTGACCTCCAGTGTCAACAAAAGTATCTGTCTCTGTAGAGATGTCAGAAATGCTAACAGTGAAGCACTTTCCTGTCTTGTGTGTGGAGTTTGCTGCGTCTTTTGGTGGAAAAAAAACTTCCAATAATTATAGCAATAATGAAGAGCATTTATGTGGCACTTACTCTAGTATAGTACAGGCTGTGGTGTAAATGCTTTACAATCTATTAATATTATCCTGACAGGCTTAATGGAGACAGTCAGGTTCATTGTCAGTTTCTTGGCAAGGGAATACTGCCTTGAATCCTGATCAAACTCTAACAACGGCATTCATTGTCTGTACTCTGGTACCCATTTTAGCTTGAGTTGTCAGAAAATGGGACTGCATTGTCTTTACCCACGGACAAAATTTTGGGCCTGTTTGGAGTCGACAGCAGGAATGTTTGATTGTGTGTCTGGCAGCCTGACTACAGGACCAGTCATACCACAGTAGTTCAAACACAGATGCCAGGATGTGAGATGTGGGAGGTATATGGTAGCAAAGTTTGATCAGATGTCTGAGGCACAGTGAACAACCAGTATTAATACTATTATTCAGTGGATGCAGCTCTTTTAGCAGGGATAACATGATTGTGCTAAGTTATATTGTCTTTAGATTGTATTATTATGGGCTTGCATGAAAATGCTTGAAATTTCCTGGCTAGACTTTCATATTGACCAGCCTGCTCATCCATTACAGTACATATACATGTACATGTAGATTGTTGTATCCATTCAATGTTTTTCTGTTTGTTCCGTGGCCTCCTTGACGTCACACAAATGTTTACAGATCAGTGTCTGTGTCAGTGTAGATTTTGTTGTACACAGCGCCTTCTCTGCTTATTTGTATAAAGTAAACACTGCACTACTTCAGTATTGGATATGACAGCTCTGTCACACCTACTAGTAACACCTTGACCAGTAGGCAGATGACAGAGCTGGAATCCCACTTGTACATCTCTCTTACTTTCTCCCTTAGCTTCATTTTCTTGGTCAGTTCTGGCATTGTTTTTGGCATAGAGCAGGAGACAGTTTGCCAGTCTCTGAACTATAAGGTGTCTGTGTCTGTCTGTGTATCAGTGGATGTCGTTGTATTGTTAATTGAAGTCTGTCTAAGAGGGGGGTAAGAGAATGCTAGAAGCAAGAATTTTTATCTCTTAAAGAGATAGCGGAACCTCTTGGACAGAAGTAGCATTTAAGAAGTATTAATGACAGGCTTTTCATCCACTTGCAGTCTGTATCATTCTGCCTTCCGGGGAAATTGAAATTACATGCATGCAAAATTTTAACACTAGATCAAGCCTTATTGCTTTGATTCAGTTCATTATCAGCAAATTCTGTACCGATACAATCTGCATGAAATGAATTTTTGAGAGATCCCTAACATTTACCCTTTTTTTTTTTTAAAAACTGCGTCTCAATCAGCCTGGTCCTCTGTCTGGTCAGGTAGCAGGAATGGAGAGCAAACAATTATAACAACAACAGTTTTATGGCTCAACTGAAATGATGAAATGAAAGAGGTGAGAGGAATTTGAAAATATTAGGGTTAGAAAGGATATGATGTTAATTATGTCAGTTGACATCTAGTCAACCTGGCTTGTCATCAGTGTTGTAACAAGCAGCCAGTTCACGATAGGGTAGGGCTATTGCTTCTCCTTATGGTTTATTGTTGATTTGTAAGTTATTCTTCGTGGAGCTCATGGACTGAACTGTAGTCTCATGATCTTCCCCACAGCCTCCCAATACCATAGTGGTAATCTTGAGATCTGCATGCAGGCTTTGTGTTCAAGTCTTGGTTTGGACATCCTCATTTTCTCAATCTTTTTTTTTTTTCTTCTTTTTGTGTCAAAATTTATATTATTGTTTAGATTGTGAAGCCTAATCCCTCACCAACATCTGCCTGAGGTTTTATGTGGTTATACAGAAAAAAAAAAAAAAAATGCCCTTTCCCTTCAATTTAGATAACCTGAAAGCATCATTTTTATTCTTCAGTTGTTTTTTTCCTTCGTTTGGGTAACATTGATTAGATTGAAAGGTCATCTTTTTTTCTTCTTTTATTCCTTGTTTGCTTGGTGAATAATCCTGAGGAATTGGAATTTTCTAATTTTTCTGTGCATTGTTTGGAGACAGTTATTGCATATGACTTTGAATACAGTAGTTGTATTTGTTGCACAGGTACAGATCTCTCTTTAGTGGTTGATGTCCTTTGTGATGCATTTACAAACTGTGGGCTCACTCACTGAAAAGAGTGATATGATGTCTGTTTATCATTGTGTCTGGCCCAGTCTGGCGATGTTGTGAGTTTGTATTCAGGTTAAGGTTATGGCCCCCCACAAGTGGGACAAAAATACTTCATATTTGACAAAGCAAAAACCTGGAAATGCCAGCCGGAGTGTTTGTACCTCGCTGCTAAAAATAGAACGCTCACTGATGTTTGTTTCTGCTCCACCATGAGATCCAAGAACAGTTTTATATGTTTTTCTATATCAGTGACAGTGAACAGTTCGGTGTGTTGTATCCTCCTACCAAAAGTAGATGCGGATTTCCAGCCTTACGCTTTGTCGGAACAAATCTTTTCCGTAGAGAAGAAATGCATATATGGTTCTTCTTAGTCAGGTGTTTATTATTTTTTAAAATATTCTTTGGGGTCAGTTGTTGATTTAACCTCCACCAGGAGGTTGAAAGACATATACAGGGTAAATTTTAGTAGTAGGGTTATATGTTCCACTCTGTGCCATGTTCACATGACAAGAGTTAACTCATGTTCACATGACAAGAGTTAATTTTAAGCTGCCTGTTCTTTCATTGCCCCAGAAAAAGAGCTAAACCAGACCTGAAACAGGCCCAAAGTCTGGTGTCACCAATACTGAAACACAGAGAGGATGTTGTCCAGAACAGTATTCTCCTCGTCCTCCCCGTCAAGCTCCTTCCTCCTCTCTCAATGTGGAACACACAGCACAGGACAGTTTGTGCCAACATTTGTCATGTGGTGGTAGACATGTGTTGTTGGTCACTTGGTGGTAGACATGTGTTGTTAGTCACTTGGTGGTACACGTGTTTATGTCCTCACTTGGTGGTAGACATGTGTTGTTGGTCACTTGGTGGGACATGTGTTGATGTCCTCACTTGATGGTAGACGTGTATTGTTGCTCACTTGGTGGTACACGTATTGATGTCCTCACTTGATAGGAGACAAGTGTTGTTGGTCACTTGGTGGTACATGTGTTGATGTCCTGTTAATGAGGATCAGGAACCACAGGATGAGGTTGTTAAGTCCGGTCCAGTGTCAGCACTGGATCAAGGCAACTATCATGCTCACTTACAAATAACAAAACATCTGTTTGTGCAAGTCTTGACCACTGACAATGTATGCAAGACTGGCTGTGGAGAGGATAAGTGTTAGGTCTCTGATCAATCTATATGGTTTGGAAATCCTGCATGGTGGGGACTGGTACATCAGTCTTTGTACATAGTTTTGCATTTCTTCATGTGCTGAGCTTAAAAAAAAAAAAGTAGTGCAATTTGGATTGTGATGTAATGGCTATATTTCTTTTCTTCTCTTTTTTTTTTTTAATAAATCCATCTTTTTTTCCCTCTCTCCTCAACTGTAGAACATGCCGGTCTTATAATAATATGCAAACACCAATTGTAGTTTGTACATAATAGTGTCTTTGATATGTATAAGTTTAACCCTCTGTTTGTAGTGGTGTCATTTTCTCACACTCTAGAATCTGAGACATGTCATGCTGAACTGAATGTAGATTTTTCTGCCCATATGTGACCATCCTTTTTATTTTCTTGTAAGCATAAATTTTGCAGAATAAAATTAATACTAGATCTTATATTTATACTACAGTAAAAACACATTTTTCTTAAAATTGCTTGGAATTTGCAAGGCAGTTATACCAAGTATTTCATGTAAACAACTTCTGAGTCTCTTCTCAGCTGTCCTGAATGTTGGACTGATGTGGAAACAGTAGCACTGCAGGGATCTATGCTTGCTTCTTTGGGAGTAGATGCATGGTTATCGTTCATCAAACAAAATCATCCCGTTTTTTTTTTCTTCCTCAATAGGACTAGTCTGGATGGTTTCGGATTTTGCCTAGCAGTGTTTATAGACTGTAGTGAACTATTTGTCATTGATTTTTTTTTTTTTATTCCATTAACAAAAGCTATAGAGAATGGAAAATCCTTTTTTTTTTCTTTTTCTAGTTTGAATAAGGTTTGAACAGGGCTCTTGTGTTTAAACTTGAATTTTCTGTGAGAAAGTTGAAAAAGATTATGTCAAGACATTTGCATAAATGATAGAGAGTAAAAAAATTGTAGCTGTATGGTCATACCTGGCTTCACATGCATAGTGATTAGTTCATGTATGTCTTCTTTGCCCGAAATTGTAACGAGAATGTTACATAGAAATATTTGTCATAAATGGAAGAGAGAAAGAATTTTGTAACTGTATGGTCATATTCCACTTCACGCCTAGTTAAGAAATTCTTTCAAAAGATTGTAGTCATGTGGGAAATGATCTTTAACAGCATGAGAGATTTCTGGACTTTGCTGTACTTTTTAACATACATGTGTGTGTGAAACACAATGCCTAGTGACAGACATTATGTTAGACTGATGAAAGGGAAACAAGGTTGGTGGAGAATATGTGATACCAAGTGTATAAAATTGGGTAGCGTATGAGGTCTCTTGTACATGAATTGGAATTTGTGACACACATATATATCTGCATCACCATATAAATTAGTAAAATAAACGCTAACATGTTTATTCTGGCTATGAACCAGAAACAATTTGGCTAATTCCTAACCCCCCCCCCAGCAAGAGTACATGATTTCTAGATGGAGATGACTTTTAATTTTTTTTTACAAGAGCAAATGGTAATTTGTTTCATGTCAGGCAACCAGCACATATTTCAAAAGTGGCGTTAAATCTTGTCTGTTGTCATCTTTGCTTTCAAAGAAATGCTGATTACATAATGAACTCTTGTACATTCATTTTTTCATTGTGATTTGTTTTATATATTTCATGATTTTATGTGCGTCTTTTTTTTTTTTTATTTCCATAATTCAAACAAGCTGTGAAACTTTGCGTCAGTAAGAACTCATCGACTTCTTTGGGTGCTCTGCGACATTATGTACACATGTATCGCTCCATTTTTTCAGCATTGCTTGTAATCACTGTTCTTAACTGATGTAATGCCAATCATTACTACTATGATAAAGTTCTCTCTTCATTACTTTTTAGTGGTTTTTATATGTTTTGTGTCTCTTTTGCAGTTTTTTCATGTCCATGTCGTATATGACTCTGATTTCTCTTTTGTTTCTTTCTCTTTTATAATCTAGTTGTTGACTGTGAGCTCATTCAGATTGTGTATAAAGTGTTGAATTTTGCCTTAAGTTCACCAATGGTTTACATTTTGATGTTAGTCATGTACATGTGCTTTGTTCTGAGCATAGACTGATGTGTGGGCAGAAGGTGTGCAAATACGCCATTTTTATCTTATGTAGCTCCTTACATACAAGTGCAACTACATGCTGTATAATTTTTGATATCACACATTAACAGATATTTCTTAAACTACAGACTGTGTACTGAACTATCATGTCCTCTACATGTGGATAATTGTGTAGGTTTTTGTTTTTGCTGTATTTTATTTGCTCTATTTTTGAGTGTTGTCACTCTTATTTCAAAGTTTGACCTCATTTACTCATGCCCATGTACATTGTAGTTAAATCTTATCAGTGTTGCTGTTACATGATTTTTTTTTTTTGTTCTTTCTCATTGGAATTGTGTGTGTCACTCTGATGCCAAATTTTTTACGAGACTCAAATGATATTTTTTCCTTGTGTCAGCTTTTCCTTGTGTCAGCCTGTGACCAAATGTCAAGTTAGAGACTATTATTCTTTGTGGTAGATTTGGTTGTGTATAAAATTTCATGCAGTTAAAGGAAAAATTCTAAAATAAGCTTGATTGTCATGTTTAGGCTAAAATTGCACCTAGACCTGTCTAAAAGTTCCCTTGCATCTTTTTTTTTCTCTCATACAACAGTTGGTCTTAAATGGAGGTTGAATTCTTAAGCTGGGTTTACATGGTACGTTGTTCTATCGTACAGCGTTTTAGCGCACAACATTAAGATGCGCGTCTTTTCAAAGATTTGTGTTTACATAGTGTGCGT
>JBCAUA010767856.1:0-29684 GCA_038406235.1 Peronia verruculata | reverse complement strand
GTGTGTGCGTGCGTGCGTGCGTTCATTTTTCACTGCTGTAGGAACCAAATCGAAGAATATTCTCATAAAAACACAATTCTCATAAATGTGAACATTCGGACTAGTGAACATTCGGACTAGATCTAGAACATTCGGACTAGATCTAGGTGTGGGCCTCATAAAATTTAATGTGAACCTTCGGACTAGTGAACCTTCGGACTAGTGAGACGTTCCCACTTACAACATCCAGTCTTAAAGTAAAACAGGAAGAACATTGACACATGATAATGCCATATTTCTATCAGTTACAGCTTATGAATTTAACTTTATGAGTGAAATACACACACACTCACAGTCACACTCACATTGATACACATGCGCTGACACAGACACAGATCTCGGAATCATTCTTATGTGTGTGTGTTGTGTGTGTATTTTCCTAGAAAGATAATTACCTTTCAAGAGCAGGACAGGGCTGCTAACATCTGCACAGTTACAAATAGCCATATAAGTAGTAGTTGTAGTAGCAGTAGTATTGGTAGTATGCTGATCAATAATTTGAGTTAACATAACGCTAGCAAATTTATGAATTTTGTTGTTGTTGTTGTTGTTGTGGTTGTTGTTGTTGTGCTGCTGCTTTTCTTCTTTTCAAGCAATAATAGGAATAATAAAAGGAAATAGGGAATGCTGTTTCTCTATCTCAAACCCAAATAGTGATTTTAGTCATTATTATTATTCATGTTATTACTATTTGTAGTGTACAAATGGGTATCATATTTATCCTACAATTCCTCGCAAATAGCGTTTTACGGAAGCAGTTCCACTCCAGGCTGAAGATCCCATGCCAGGCTGATGGCGTTTCCCATTACCGACCTCAGGCTTGTGCGGATAGGTGAAAATTTGGTGCATTAGCTCTCCTACTCGCCATTAGAATACTTATACTATGTGCTTACCTGGTTCGTGCCAACGAGGGGGAGGGCAGAGAAAACCACCTGTCAGCATCAGGAAGGGAGTCAGGGGTTTAGGAATGCCTTTCAGGAAGAGAACAGGAGATTTGCCCGCTGATAAGTGAAGAAAGGTCTTGCAGATGAATATCTGTCGTTTCCAATTTGGAAATTGCGAGTAGATCTAATAGACTTATCATATGATAGTGGATAGTTAGATAGATTGACTGATAGATACGATGTAGATGACTAGTTAATTAGGGACCATGGATGGATGTATGGATGGATAGATGGATGGATGGATGGACGGATGGACGGACGGACGGATGGATAGATGGATAATCAGTGTGAGACGGACAAGTGGATGGATAAACAGATCGACAGACAGACAGGCAGACGGAATGATGCTTGATTTGTCTGTGAGCCGACCACCTTTCAGAGGGAGAAGGCGGGTTGAAGTGCAGGAATGCCAAACAGCAGTATAATGTGCACACAGTGTTGCTCACTGTGCAGCAGGGAATTTTTTTGCACGGTAAAACTGAGTGTGGTCACGTCGTAGTGCGAAGGTGAAATTTGTGAGTTATATAAAGCGATGGATGCATGGCTGGGTTGATGGATGCGTGGGTGGACAGGTGTCTGGGCGGACAGGCAGACATATATTTATACTACCTGGAACTAGACCGACATTTAGATGCCTTCCCGGGTAAATTATGTGTGAGCGTATGTTTTCGTCTCAGAGAATCAGAAGAGAATGGTGGAGTCGACACCTTGGAGACTTTGGGAGTTAAAAACAAGAAGAGGAACGGATCAGTTTTCACAGACATGGTATGCATAGTGTCCGGAGTGTGTGCTGTCAACATAATATTATAAATGAAGATATATTTAGTAGCCACGCACGAGACATTGGATTTTCACTTTCTACTCACATTGAATCCAACTTCTCCAGGCGTGCATATTCAAACTTTTTTTTTGGTCTCATTCAGGTAATAAACTTCAAATTCATATTCTATGTGTAGAAATACTCCGGTTCATAAATCAAGTTAGGCAAGATATAATTATGATAGATGAAACTTAATTGTCCGGTAGCCCAGGTAAAGATAAAAGGCGATATTAACATTTATGTTGGACATTCTTTGTTGGTATTTGAGTGGAATAGCATTGGGCCGATGATTTCAACAAATTTTGAGCAATATGTGGGGATAGCTTATGTGTAGTCAGTAATGCTGCTACTTTTGCTCCAGAAATAAATTTAGATTATAAGGAATATCGCAGTTATGCCGTTCAGTTTTGTGCGAATGCGCTTTTCAGCGTTTTGCAGCCTGACTCCCCCCCCCCCCCAACAACACTCCCAAAAGGTTATGAATGGCTTATTCAAGGAACCCATTGGAACTATATGTAGATACGGTATTAAAATTGTTAGAGTGAGATATACACGTTGATCTGGCGCACACGCTATTTACCAGTGGCCTGTACAGAGCCTTCCATTGAAACCAAGTACTAGATTTAGAATTAATTATGTAGAGATGCAGACTACACTGACGCACACGAATGTGCACATATTCTCCAAGCATATTCTCATAAAATAATTATGCTGATCTAAAGACACACACACCTACGAGGACTACACACCCGGTTACACCCACATTTCCGCATAGGGAAAAATCCGAAATAGAGAAAGAGATGCATCCCGTTCTTTGGGATAATCTCCACTTACATTGATTTCACCTCATCATAATTTGATATGAAATTAAGCAAATACCTCATACAGCCGTCTTCGTATGCCCGTTCATCCATTGTGCTTGCATTCCCCCCCCCCCCCTCTCCATAAATCCTAAGTCTTCAAGCCTGGATCACAATGGATATGTTTGTGAAATCTCTGCTGAAATCAGTGACCTGTATGAGCCGGAGAAAGTCAAATTTCGATCTCTGTTATGAGATTTCTGAGTTCTGACACTCTTGCCAGAGCTGAAAGCTCCGATCATTTCTCAGTGCTAGTGGTTACTGTCCCCGCAGCCTGGGTGTTGGTGCATACAGAACCGAACGAGTTGATTATCCCAAACTGGCAATCGATGCTATCGCTAGGCAAGTGAAAGATTTATGTTGAAATATTGCAAGGTTCGTGGTACAGTAAGATTCCATTGATTTTGGTCGAATGGCTTATAGGCTGGGTTGGGCAGTGTCGGGTTTCAGTCTGCGTGAGTGATTAGAAGATTATTGGTTGGGGCAGAAAGTATAGTTGAATACAATATTCGTGTCTAGCTTTCCTCTACAACGAATGGATGGATGGATGGATAACTGAGTGGATGACTAGCTGGCTGGCTGGCTGACTGGATGTATGGATGTATGTATGTATGGATGGATGGATGGGTGGATGGATGGACAATCGATGGATGGATGAAAGAAAAAAAAAACATGAATGGATGGAATTGGATCTATCCATATATCTTCATCCAAATACCGCCAGAAATACTTAAGTCTTCATGTGTATTCTTTTGCTCGCAGCTGTTCAGATTTGCTATCCTGAAAGGTTCATGAACCTGTCACTTTTCACCTCTTGATCTCAGATATTTACGATATTGTCTGATACTGCCTTATTAGATTTAGAAGGGTGAGCTGTGTGGTGAACTTGTGCGATTTATATATTTATGAATAAATTTATTGAAAGGTCTGTACAATTCTGTATCATTAGTAAGACAAAAGTTTTTTAACCCCCCCCCCCCCCCCCCCCCCCCACACACACACACACATTCATACACAGTTGGAGACAGACTGCTCTGATTGATGTTTAGCCTTGTTGAGTGATTTTCCATGACTGTTTACACTATGTCACCTAGAATCCTTTGACAGACTTGCCCATGCCCTGAACAAAATTCTGTTAGAGCATTCAGGTAGAACTTTCTTGTGTGAAGATTTGTGAAAATTTGGCTGAGAGCAATATTTTCTTCTCTGTCAATCTTTGGATCCATTCTTACTTTTTCTTTCTAATATTTGTCAGACTAACCTGTTCTGGTGTTATAGTAATAGTTGGCTTATCAAACTGAGAGATTGTATCAGCCTCAGTATGGTGTACAGTTTTCAGTAGTGCATTTTGATTGATTGATTTATTTATTTATTTATAAATAATTATTTTTTTTTTTATTTTATTTTTTTTCTATGTTGATAGATTTGTTTTATTTCTTCCATAGAAAAAAAGTCGAGATGAGAGCCATGGCACAGACAGTGGAGTGGAGATCATTGAGAACAAGCCCTACACTGATGGACCCGGGGGAAATGGACAGTACACCTACAAGATATACCATATTGGTAGCCATTTACCTAGTAAGTATACCCATGTGTCTCAGTATTATTGTAAGCAGTGTAGATGTGCAGATCCCAGGGCGGTGTATAGTGAGTAACATTATGTGACAGTTTTGATCATGAAAACTGTGTTGGGAGACTGTGTTGGCAAAATATTTGGTCTTGTTGTCCACTTTTGCCATTTCATCAGTGAAAAACAACCTCCAAGATTGGAAATTAGAATGGTGAAAATTTGAAACCCACTGGCATAGCTGATAATCAGATGAGACAGGGCACAATGCAATCAGGGGCTGATCAGCTTTCAAGCACATGAAGTTGATGGTATCACATGAAAGCGTATTCATTTCTTTTTCTGTTGGTAAAAAAATATTTGTTATATCTTGAGTAGTAGAAGGCCTCCGCCAGTTGGGATCGACCATGGATGATGTGCTCTAGTTGTCTGCTTCGCTGTGACGGGAGTAGTGTCATGAGTGGCTGATGAGGCCAAATCTGAAGTGGCAGTTCCCTCTGACATATAATGGTCATCATACACATAGAGTCTACATACAATAGAAACTGTTGCAATCCTGGGATTGAAATGCCTAGTGTAGCCTATAAAAACAAAGAAATTAGAATGCTATATAGTGGCCTCAAAAGACTGGATATCCCTTTGCAGTTTCTATGGCGGTAGATGTCATATGACACTGTATCCTATCCTATCCTTGCAGGCTGGTTCCGTGCCATTCTGCCCAAGTCTGCCCTGCGGGTGGAGGAGGAGGCTTGGAATGCCTATCCATACACCAAGACCAGATACAAGTGTCCTTTCATCGAGAAGTTCCTGCTGGAGGTGGAGACCAAATACCACAATGATCCAGGAGATGATGACACAGTCTTCAACCTCTCCAAGACTGAAAAGTCTCAGAGAACTATTGGTATAGTTATTTGCTTGTTCAACATTTTTTGGGTAATACTGCTTTTACTTCTATGACTACCACTACTATCACTATCACCACTTCTGCTTCTGTCACTACCACCATTATGACAACAATGGCTACCACTTTCACCACTACTACCATCACTTCTACCACTACTATTACTACTACTACAACTACTACTTCTACTACTACTTCCACCACCACCTCCACCCACCGCAACCATACCACTATAACTGCCACTGCTACACTAGTACTACGACCACCACCAGTTGTAATATTAACAGTGAAAATTATAGTACAAATAAACATGCAGCTATGTCATACTGACTCTGCAGTTCTGTTCCTAATGATCATTACATATCTATAAGTCACATTACCTTCCATGGATGTCTGAGTCCTCTATCAGTGGACAAAGTATTCTTCAGCAATAAGGTAATTTTCCCCATTTCTCCATGTACTTCTCTCAATGGATATGAAAAACAGGATCTAACCATAGCTTTGGGAAACATGCCAATTATGGACAAAATTGCTATTATGGAAATTGCCCATTTAGAAGGATATAATCACCTGGAGAATGTGGCACTTTCATTTGCATGTATAGTCATGATTGTAGTCTGACCTTTTTTATAGGTTCAAAGCAGATGTTGAAAGGTTAATGGCTAAGAGAAGCAGTTTGTATATTGAGGGCATAGGAGTGCATAATAGTATGTTAGATATTCCCATGCACAGTCAGGGGACTGTGGATATTTTTTTACCAGTATCTGCAACTTGCCAGCCTGTAATAGTTATATGTCCTGAATTAAATAATGGAACCATTATTTGTGGAAGATTCTAGTGTTAATTTACTTTTTGTCGAAAGAGAAAGTCACTGTTGAAACTCAAAATTCCTTTTTAGTTTGATACTTGATTATAAAAAATTCTCAGATAAATATGGTTAACAATGATTTAGTTATCTGTGTACCCTGTGAGCATGGCTGTTATCAGGTTTCATGGTAAAGTGTCAGATGAAGAGAATTTTAGATGCATAATTTTATGTATATCACTTTTATTTAATATATACACTCCTCTAGAAGAATCTGTGCAACTTAGCAGTGACCTAATATTGTTTGTCTGTTGGCAGACTATATTGACATTGTCAAGGACAACCTGTCTGGTGGTGACTACAAGAAGGAAGAAGACCCCAAGTTGTACAAGTCCAAGAAGACGGCTCGGGGTCCTCTGACCGAGGAATGGAGGAAAGAATACGGCCAGTCTATCAGATCTGGTGCCAAGGACGGCAAGCAGATGATGACGGCCTACAAATTGTGCAGGGTAGAGTTTAAATACTGGGGCATGCAGAACAAGATAGAGCGTTTCATCCACGATATTGGTAAATATACATAAAGATCAGTATCTCACTTCTATATTCCTTGTGTCAAATATAAAATTCTGTTAGTGGCAAATGATTATTCATCAACTCTCAGTTGGAATGATTGACTGATGGTGAATTATTGAATTTATTTTTGCACACAGTATCATGTAATTTTTTTCTTTCTTTTTTTTTTTTTTTAAACCAAAGAGATGATAATTAAATTCATGCAAATTGGTACAGTTTTTGAATTGACTCGGGCTTATTTATTGGTTTTCCACTCACAGAAGTATAAGAGATATTTTTTGATGTTTAAGTGATGCAATCTCATAGTCTCAGCCATTTAATTTGCATCATTGGAAGATCAGAGTACCTGTGAGAATTTAATGTTCTATCTTTAACATGTTTTCAAGTGGAAAGGAATATGAATAAACAGAGGAATTACCTGTTAGCACAATATTGTATCAATCTTTATCCATCTCCCTGTAGCCTTGAGGAAGACAATGCTCCGCGCTCACCGGCAAGCTTGGTGCTGGCAGGATGAGTACTATGGTCTCACTCTTGACGACATTCGGCGATTAGAGCGAGAAACCCAGCTGGCCCTGGCTGCCAAAATGGCAGCGGCCAACCAAGAGGGAGAGGAGGGTTCCTCCATGCAGACACCGACCAACGAGGAGGAGACAGACAACAGCAGCAGTGGTGCAGATCTTCATCGACAGTCCATTCTCCAACACAAACATGACAAGCCCAAATCATCAGTCCATTTCTCTGAATCCGTGACAT
The DNA here is from genome assembly GCA_038406235.1 of Peronia verruculata. Taxonomy (NCBI): domain Eukaryota; kingdom Metazoa; phylum Mollusca; class Gastropoda; order Systellommatophora; family Onchidiidae; genus Peronia; species Peronia verruculata. Next base: position 22,419 of record JBCAUA010767856.1, on the reverse strand, counting down.
CTGACTCATCCAATCAGGACTTCAGTGACAGCAGGACGACCCCATTTACCCGCAGCGTCTCCCAGGACAGCTCAGCCAGCACTGTCATCAATGGTGGCCCTGCTACCTCTTCATCATCATCATCATTATCTCATCAGCGACAGGTCCAGACATCCAGATCAAAGACATCTGGTATGCATTGTCAAAACTACAAGTATGAATACAAAGGAATGACTTATCAGGGTCATAAAATTCATCTAAGATGTCATTTTATGAGTATGCTTAATATACTATGAGTACATGCAACAACACTTAATGTTGTTTGAAATGAGATGCTCATGCAAAATATGAGAAGGGGTCCTTGACATGTGTAAAGTTAACTAGCATCAAAAACTTTTTTTTTTTCACCGAAATATCAGTGATAAGATGTAGGATGCGGGCATGGGTTTTAAGTGATTTCCACAGTTCCACTTACTTTTCAAGTAATCGAGAGGAATGATAAGTTGAAATCTCCACATGAATAGTGGGTGGTATTTTTCAGTGTCAACTATGATATCAATCTTTAGTAATCCAGATTAGTGGCTGTCACCAGGTTGTCTATGTTCATGTTTACTGCATAAACACAGAGACTAGTGGAGACAACCTTTCGGATTGTGTTGATTTTTTAAAAAAATGTCTTTGTATTTTGTAATGTTTCTGTGAAGTTGCTTCAAGCATTCATGACAGACCATTCTTTCAATTCCTCTTTTCTGTCACAAAGAGTTTCAAATTTTGGAGTTGACAGTTTTTGAGCTGGTAATTGTCACATATCCTCTCCGAACAATTTTAAGGCAAAGTTGATATCACCCAACGTTAGGTGCCAGGCATTAAACCAGTGGAACCTGATTTTGGACACCAAGCATAAAGTGATTGGTAAAGATATTGAACAAATGAAACCTATGCAAAGATCAATAGTAGCCTGTGGAAATGCATCAGTCGTTACAGATGAGAAGATGTGCGCATCTTAGATAAACTTTAACCTGTGACATCCTCAGAGCACTGGAGCAGCCTAGAGCAGCTACAAGAACCAAGCTCAGATGAAGAATTTTTTGATGCTCAAGGTAGGTACTAGAAATATGCAGTTGTTTTCATCAAGCAGTATGCAAAAGATGAGCTGTGAAAATGATTGGTAATTCATGTCACCTGATCAGTTTTTATACCGTCATTTGCTATGATAAGCAATGCAGATCAGAATTGTGAACGCTAACTTAATGAAGTTGGTACTATAGCATCTTGAGACATAGACTAATTTGTCCTCATCCATCATTTGGTGCAATCTTTCATTACATTTGTGATCATGATCAACACATGTATACACCATTTTCTGTACTCAGCAGTCCCATAATTTGACCTGCTGTTGTACTCTGTGCACTCAGCTTATCTCTTATGCCACTCTAATTGCATTTGGATTTTAATAATTTGTTAACCTTTCGTCTGTTTGGCCATGGTCCACCAAAAGTTTTAGCCATCAAGAACTTTTTGTTCAAGGGAATCATGAAGTCACAGTAACAATATGAAATTTTCGCTTGTCAATAATTGATGACAGGCATCAATGAGTGTAATGTAAAAGAAATCAAATACAAAAGGGGTAACACAGTAAATATTCAGGGGCTCCACAAGTGACAAAAAGTAACATTTTTGAGATATAAGCCATAGAATGTTTGTTTAGACAAGTGCTTAAGCCTTGGGAGTCTGTTTCAGAAGATGTTCAGCAGCAGGGCAGCTTTGAGTCAGATTCCTGTGGTATGTACCGTTCCTCTTCCATGGAGCTATTGTCTGGCTATGACGACAATGCAGATACTCACAGCTTCATTTCTTGTGTCCAAGGAGATGGTAAGCAGAACTGTTAACACAATATCATTGTGTCATAATGGAATGGATTGATTGAACACTTGCAAGTGTGAAAAATGTGAAAATATTCAGCTTGACGAGTGGCTGAAGAAGTTTGTCAAACAGCAACTATCCAAAATAGGCAAGTTTACACAGATTTATTTGTCTTTCTCAACATGCAGTGGCATTAAAGATGGTCTTAAAAGAAAGGGGATTCCTGATAATGATTAGGATTGAATAGGTCTAAAGCCGTCCTAAATTATTTTGCAAAAGAATGACTGGAATCTCGGTTATTTCTGTTATTTTTATAAATGTTCTACAAATATTCTAATCAATCCAAAAACCATCCAAATGTCTCGCAGCCAGTCTTATAAATTGCTAATGTTTTTTATATTGCAGAAGTTGAAGAAGATTTCACCTCTGAATGAGAAAAAAATTGCTGTTATAGTTAGATAAATATATCAGGGTGTTGTGGTTTATCCAGTTGAACATTGAGAATTGTGTGCAAGTGTTCATTTTTGCTGTTTTTTTTCTTCTGATTTTAGCCTGTCTGTTCAATTTACAATATCTTTGCATTTCTTCACCCCATGATAATAAATTAATTAAGATTTTACATGGTAATAGTAACTCAGTGTGGTGAAAAGTTGACATATGAATCAGGTTGACTGGCTGGGAGAGAAAGATCTTGTCAGTGCAAGTGTATATGATATTGAAAGTAAACACTGTATGAAGCTTTTTCTTTAACTCACGATGTATAGCCAGCATGGTGGAGCTTCTCAGATTTGCGTTTAGATGAAAATTTTGATGGAGGCATAATTTTGTATAAGCTGTTTTGTTGAGCTGGAGAGTACATGACCAGGTATAGCATGCAAAACTACACTTTCAGAATTTTATTTTTGACATGAAACGATCTTTGAAAGCTCACCCTCTCATATCATAGTACCAGAATCTGAATAATACATAGAATAAAGAGTGTAGTTATTTAAGAATAACATTTTAGATTTTAATGTGCTCTCTTTTTTTTTATGCCTGTGCCCAAACTTTGTCATGGTTGCAGAACCACAGTTTGACAAGAAAGTGGAACAGTTCCGTCAGATGTACAGTTTGGACAGCAATGCCTCAAGCACAGACACATCACCCCCAAACTCAGCCTCATCCTGCCCTACACAGATTCTCTTCCTGGTCTTGCATGGTGGTGGGTGTTGTCGAGTTCTTGTCCCACATGTCTTCACCAAAAGTGCCAAGCATGGCAAATTTATTTGATTTGAAACTATTTGAACAAGTGGCTAATGTGTATTTACACATGTGTTTGTGATTTCGATACACATAGAGCCCTACATAAATAGCCTTATGTGCCATATGACGTTTATTCACTCCCAAAGACATTAGTAGTGTGATCAGTTAGAACAGTTGTAACTATTTACAGTTGTTAGAAATTTCAGATAAATGATTTCCCACACTGGCCATAATTGTAAAGAATATTTTCTTCATTTTATTTATATATTACAGGATAGATCTTAAACAGTTTGGGGAACTGTTTTGCTTGTTTGCTCCAGCAAGAGTGCGACTCACTTGCAAAGTGGTCTGTTTTCTCTCTCTCTTGTCTATTTTTTAAAAATAAAATCTCCAAACAGAGAACTTTTAACCTGTCTTAAGTACCAGATTCTTTATTTTTACAGAGATTTTTCCAGTTTAGGAGAATGCTTCATCCATTTTTCCCAACTTAGAATATCATTTTTAATTTATTGCAGGGAATGTTCTGGACTCAAACCAGGATATGATCTCGAGGCGACGCGACCTGACCAACTTCCGTGCCACTCTGGACATTGTCATCCAGTCCCACTATCAGCTTGCCCAGACTCAGATCCAGCTACGCCTTGTCCCCTGCCCAAACCTCTGCAACGAAACACTGACTCTCTTGTCAGGGTAAGTCTCCTCACAGTACCATGTTGAGGCAAGAACACAAATCATGGCTTAAAAAAAAACCAAAAAACACCTTTTCTGGCCAGTGAGAACATCATTCATATATGCCATGTCATATTCCACCTCATACAGTGTCATATCCCAGCAGCTGATTCAACCAGATTCAGGATTACAACTCATTCATAGGGAATCATATATTTCAACCTCATCAGGGATATCACCATAACATATTGCATCTGGTTCAGAAGAATCTTGAATTCTCTCCTCCAAGCAACAACAGCATCTTGTCATAGGGGGTCAGACTCACTCACAATCTAGTTTCAAAATGTGTGCCACCTTCAACTTCATCTATCCCTTAAACATGCTGCTTGTGGGGGTGCTACAGGTGATTTCTTCACCAAATGTCTCCATTCCTCCCTGTTCTCTGCTCTTCTCCGGGTGTCCTGCAGTTCCAGGCCTGTCCAGTCTCTGATGTTGTCATACCATCTCTTCTTCTGTCTGCCTTTTCTTCTCCCTCCTTGGACTGTGCCCTGCATGAATGGCAACAGCGCTCTATACAATCCAGCGTACCTACAGCAGCATGTGACAATCTACTTGAAAGCCTCATGTTATATGCAAGAGTCAAAGTAGCATGTCACAGCCCAGTTTGAGAGCCCAACATCAAAGTCCCACAATGAAACAGTGTTTTGCAGTCAGTTATGAAGCTACTACAATTGAGCTGCAAGGTTTGCTGTTCAGCCCAATGCCAAAGCACCACATCACAAATCTGATGTAGAGAAGTATGTTATAGCTGAGCTATCTAATGAACGTTCACTCACAGGTTTATGTTTTATCAAGACTTCTGTATTCATCTTTGTTTCCATCTTTTTTCTGTAAACTACACATTATGACATTTTTCTGACACAATGACACCATTTTCATCATATTTGTTTACATAATATATTTTGTTTCTTTTAGCAAAACTGAAAGTTACACTTTTGCATTTCTTTGTATCCAGCTTGTCCTTGTACAACACTGACCGCCAGACTGGGGCAGGGGTGGACATGAATGTGACCAGGAATCAAAACTTTGTTCCCCTGGGAGCCATAGCCCTGTTCGTGACAGCCAGTGCCGAGTACCAGGAACATGTCAACTCCATGATTGTTGCTGCAAACCAGGTCTACCATGACTTCCTGCGTTCAGAGGAAGGCAAAGGATTCAATGGACAGGTAAATGGGTAGTTTTTGTTGGTTAGCCACAGATGACATGCCTTGAACTTATAGGTACCATAAGTACTAGACAAGGCATCAGGAACTAGGGAAACATTTTTGGTTGTGAAGACACAGTGAAGATGTGAACAGTACAGCAGCAAACATTTGATTTGAGTATCTTCTGTAGTGGCTGTCAACATTTCAAATGTTTCAGCTGGCTACTTCAAATATAAGAGTATTGGTGCATGCTTTTGCTTTGCTAGTGTAAAGAGATGCAGTACAAAAATTCAGAATGGAAAATTTTGTTCCTTTTTGTATATTAAAAAACAACAATCAAACAATTGAAAAATGAATCTCCATTATGGAAACCTATTCATTAGCTTTGAGGACATAAATTCTCAGAGCTGTTGGTGAATAAAGGTAAAAACAAGAACTGTGTAGTGCATTGACAAATTGTCAAAGAAGAAACATTTTTGAAGAAATGGACATGAAACATTTTAGGTTATATCACAAAAACATACTTTCAGAAGTTTCAAATTTGCTGCTTGCTTCTGATTTTGGATGTCTTTTACCACTTGAGAAATTTTAAGTCTCTTATTTATCTGTGTTGCCCTCAAGGTGTGCTTTCTAGCTGACGCTGTCAGTTCTTTGCTAGCCTATGATGCCCTAACTACTGCCAGTTCATCCTTCACACGAGGTGGATCTCGGTATGGCAGCCATGACAGTATGGAAAGCAGTGCCATGGGTGGTGTGGAGCCTTCCACTGCCAGCCCCTCCCACATGAACCACCACACACGGGAACTCAGTCTCAGTGACCCCAGCCTGAACCCTGCCGCAGGTGGCCGCAGCCTGTCAGCCCCCAAGAGAGCCGAGCGCAGCAAGAGTGAAGTGGTGCCACCAGACACCAGCGAGATCTGCCAGCCTAACAAGGAAGAGCTGAGGGCCACCACTTCCACTGCGTCGTCCTCCTCTTCTCGGCCCTCCTCCCGCCACAACTCTGGCCGCCTGAGCACCTCAGGGGAGCGGGAGTCTCGCAGGACCAGCAGCGGCAGCCACTATGACAGTGGAATAGCCAAGTTTGACTTTGATGTTACTGATTTCTTCATGTGTGGGTCCCCACTGGGTCTGGTCTTGGCTTACCGGAAGATTCACAGAGGTGACGATGCTCTAGGTGAGTACTGTATCTGTTGGCATGTGTGTTTAAGACTCTTCTGTTCGTATCAAGCTCCGCTACCGTCATACAAGAATATCTGCAGATTGCAGTTAATTTTCTTCTTTCTGATGGTATTTACTGCATGTTGATTGCAAATAATGAGATTTACAGAGGATGGTTTAATTTGACTATTATGAAACAAAGAGAAACAAGTTTGTGCGTTCGTTTCTCTCCCTCTGGTACTTAGTATCACACTGACCAAGTCCTCTTACCAATGTGTTGCTCAAGTATTATCAGAGAAAGCAGTTATTTATTTCCTTTGTCTCTGCTTGTGCACAGAGCAACATGATCACAGACAGTGAGCCTTTCAGTGAGTGTTAGATTCAAGTGTTTTCTGACAATGAAGACTATTCTCTGTTGTTCGCTCTGAGGGCATTATTTCCCTGTTGCTGAGGGAATTAGGGGAACCACTGCCTTTTCATTAAATTAGACTGAAATCAGAAGAGACTAAGATTTGTGGTCTACCCATGAAATAAACAAATGAAATGTCCCATTATGATTTTTCCCAGCACATTTTGTCCCTCATCTGTTCCTTGTACAGTCAAGTTTGTGCAGTCAAGTTCAAAGTTTTTACAACCTTATAGTCTGTTCCAAATGTATTTTCCCATGCAGTAGTGCGACCAGCCTGTCACCAGGTGTACAACATGTTCCACCCCAATGACCCGACAGCTTGTCGCCTGGAACCGCTGCTCCACGATGGCTTTACCTACATTTCTCCTATCAGCATCTGCAGATACTCCAAGTTTCCTCTAGGAGATGGAGAACCCATTCACGTTGGTAAGTGGACAGCCATTTTGCTATAACGTGTCAGTGGTGTGGCACAGAATAAAACGGTCATTTATAGTGGTTCAACTGACTATCTGAATCTTATTTCATAGTTTGATCTACAGTAGTGGAAATTAATGCGCCATTCATTATGAATGTCATTTGATCACTATATATCTCACTTTTTTATCTCTTTTTCATAACAAGGAGTTGCTAAGAAATGTCTTTCTCAGATGGATTTGCAAGTCTATATTCAGTTTTATTCTTAGTATTTGTATTTCATGAGTATAAGCATAAATAGAATGGACAGAAATAAACAAAATCACAGGCAAAAGCCAGTTTTGAGAGCTGTATTAGCTTTGATTGCCTTTTCTGAATTTTTTTTAGAAAATTTTACATCTCTGTTGACAGCATTTTCATTTCCGCTGTGAATAATGAGGTATTTTGAGTTAGTCAAATGACTGAGGGATTGTCGCTCACACTGTTATTGTGTACATGTTCTGTGTATAGCAAGCAACTTGTGACAAATGATGAGCAGTCAGGCATGTCCACACCATATAAACAAACGATGTGAAGACTCCACTTGAAAAACTAGATAAGTCACATTTTTGTTAAAAATGAGTTATTGCCCTGTCGTTATAAAGCACACCGCTAAGATTTATTCACAAGATCAATAATTCGAAGAAGCCAGGTAAGTTCCAATAAATGAGAGAGTTTTTGAAAGGGTATACTGCAAAAAACTTTAGACTTGTAAACTTAAATTTCTGTTTTTCTCCCTTTGTAGAAAATGTAACTTATCTGTTTTTTCCACTGGAGTCTTCATGTGTGAATGATGTTTTCTTGGTCATGTGGCTGATCTTGAAATACCTCATTAAAAGCTTACTGTAACAGGGATGACTGTGAGTTGTTTCACCGTTGTTTTTATATATTTCCAGTGGAGACAATCCAGAAACACCTGAAAGTGTTCACCAGTGAGCGGGAGAGCCGGGGTGTGCCGGACACCCCACGGATGTTGCAGCGCCAGCCCAGTCTCTCCAGTGTCACCAGCACCAGTAGTGGGCTGGGAGAGAACACAGTCGCCAGCATCACCAATGGTCAGTAGGTGTTATACAGCTGTCATGCAAGTTGATGAGATTAGTCAAATGTCAAAGGGAGCTTCATTGAGAAAACTAGATTTTACAGGCCACAGGGTCACAGGACTAACTTCAAATTGAAGGTCTTAGTACAGAAGAATTACAGCTGTAAAACAATTGACCAGAGTGAGATGCACTCATCTCCTGTCCAGTAACATCATTACCCAAGACTTGAACAATTTTGATTTCTAATTCACTTCACCTGATTGCGCAACAAACATCTTGCAGCCACTCTTGATAACTAGAGAAAAATGTTCTAACACTCTTAGTAAGCAGTTTTCCACTATGCTGAGTCATGTCATACACTTTCATATGGTGAAAAAAGTTTAGAGTTAGCTTACTGTAGCTGGATATTGTAAATTGAAGAGAAAGGCTAATATCAGGAGATTAGTTGACAAAAGAAAACGGTTTAACACATCTCATTGTTCACCTCACAATCTCTTGATATACCTGTAACCTGTTCATGAGAGCAACATTTTCTTATTCGGAGATGAATTTTCTTTCAAAAACTCTGCTAAAAAAGCAAGGGTATTAGATCACATACATCACATTCAATCCCAGATTTCCTGTTCACGTCCAGCAGCTTACAACTCATTCTGAATGGCTGCAAGACAGATGGTCTGGGAACTTTAGATCAGCTCCGTTTATGGGTTTTGAGATCTGATAACATGCTTGTTCTGAAAAATATGCTTATTATCCGTGATGCACTCTGCCATTCTATGATTCACAATCACATCATTTGCCAGTTGGATGGAGATTTGCCTCAATGCCCATAATGCAGGGGATGTGGGTGGGATGAGTTTCTGCTTGCAGCAGTTTCGCCAGATAAAACAAGTTCTAGCCCACTGTGTTTTCAATATGTCCGGTCATGTGAGAGAATGCAGTTATATTTCTGCTTTTACATGTGAGTAACAACTCTCTTTATAAATAGTTCATCCCTCTAAAGTTTGAGACAACTTTGAAAGAAATTTACGGCCCAGATGTGAAGTGATCACATTGTGAGATACTTTACATCACCACATGTCACTCAAGTGTTAGCAGTATCCATTTCATGATTATTTCTCAATCTACGATATTGAAGGGTCCTTCCTCAGCTATTAATCCAACTAACCCACTGCTTTATATGCATCATTTGTATCACCTCGAGCTATAATTTTGAAGTTTCTATTACAGAGATTGGAAACATTCACAGTTTGCTTTCTGTAATTCTGTGTTTGCAGTGACAGCCAGTTGGTGGGGAGTCAAGAGAGTGGACTATACTCTGTACTGTCCAGAAGCACTACATTCCTTCCCTACCAACGCTCTGCCCCACTTGTTCCACTCCAGTTTCTGGGAGTCGCCAGATGTGGTGGCCTTCATTCTTAGGCAGGTAAGGGAATGAAACCAGATTTTTAATGTCTAGTCTCCATTTATTTTCACATTTCTCTCCCTTTGATTTTTACGCTCACCACCACCACAATCATTCTAAAATAGCCTCAGTCAGTTGTAGCTATTTTGAGAAAACGGGCAAAATGCAGTTTGTGTACATTTATCAGACAACACTGAAGGATTAAATTAATGAAACAAAATAATGAAATTAATTTAGTATTAGCTTAAGTGCATAAAGGGATAAAAAAGGTAGAATTGTAAATCAAACTGTACAGAAAAAAATAAAAATCTTACATGATAGCAGAATGTCGGCGAGGACATGTAAGAGGCTGAAAGAAGAATTTTCAATAAGTTCTGTCACAAGTACAATTTATCATCCTTGATATAAGACTTTGCTTATAAGTCTTGAGCAACTACAGCAGTTATGAACTTAACCTATTCTGGGACTGTTCGTAAACCAAAACATTGAAATATATATAAATACAATTACTCCATTTCAACTTCAGAAAAGTGTGTAAGGTATTTCTACATTAATGTTCGGTTTTTTTTTTGTGTGTGTGTGTGAGTTTTATGTTATTTGAATGAAGAATATTCAGTTAAATTAAAATTCACGTACATGTATTCTTAATCAGAGACAAATGTACTGAAACATTAAATCAGTAGAAATTCCACTATATCCTTATTATTTACATATATAGTGAAGGAGGAGATAAAGAGATAGCTGCAGTTAAAATACGTGCAACACTAACACATCAAGAAAGAATGCAAAATACTGCACCACACTGATGCACATGTGTTCTTGACAGAGCCGAACTAAGCACATGTTTTTGTGGGTAGCGGCCATGTTCATTACCCAAATCATTGGTCATAAGTCAAGGTAAACATTTTTTTGCAGAGTTTATTGGTAAACGGATTTGTTTGTCAGCCAAGCTGTTCGTAACCCAAGGGTCCCCTGTACCTGGGATCTAGTACTGTTTAATTCCAGTGGTAGGAATAAATTGTCTCTTATGCATGTGGTTCTCCTCATCAGGATTTGCAATGTGATGTGGGAGTATAGCATTAGTTTTTTTATATGTAAAGTTTGTATATCAGTGTGTCTTATTATAAAACTACTATTTATGTGCCACATTTGTTCTCTGCTGACAACAATATTGGAGTAAACAGATGTAAACAGAAGACATTTGTCCACTCTATTATGCATGGAATGGAGAAATTGTAATATGCCTTTGAAGTTTGGAAGTCTTGGCTGATCTTTAGACATAGGATGCTGAAGAGTTGGGTAACAGTTGCCCCACAAAACAGATAGTTTTTGCCAAGCAAGAAACTGTACCAGAAGTGGCTGATGATAATGTTCTCTGAGTGTCTTTGATTAGGCCTGCCTTCTGTCATCATCAGCTGTTGTGTTTACTGTTCCTCAATGGTTTTCATCAAGTGGACATTTCTTGTGATAGGATCTTACCATCTTATTTTCCTGGTTTGAACTAGGATAGTGGTATGCACAGAAACTACAGCAAAAGGCACTGACAGTACTAGGTTTTATTCTTTTTTTTTTTGTATTTGTTAGGACTGCCCCCTTCCTTAACAGCATTTCTTGTCCACTGTGCTTTGTTTGTTTGTTTTTTTTAACCAGGCCATAGTTTTTTTTTGTGGGATGACTTAACTGTCCTACTTTTGTTGTGTGGTGTTATGTAAGAAAGTAGCAGAAGGGTCTAATGGTAGCAGTGACTGGCTGTCTGTGGTCATGATTTTTCCTTGATGTCCTGACAGGTCCTGAGGCAGAGTGAAGCTGCAGTCGACATTGGCCGTGGTGTAGCCAGAGGCTCCATGGCCAGCTTCAAGATCAAGACACCACGGGAGAAATGGCTCAAGAGACGTACCACCATCAAAGTGCGGGTAAGCACATGAATATAATGAAGTCAAGCTGCTTTTTTTTTTTTGAAAAACGTTACCATACTTATCATTGTCTTACTGGCACTTTTGTTCTCAAACCAGGCATAGAATTAAAATTCCTGTTAACCCCATAGTAATGAAAGGTTTTTGCAATTTTATTGGACCCACTGTTAAATATTTGATTATGTGCCATGTTTGTTAAGTAAATTAGTAGTATTCAATGTTTGTCAGTCGTCGGAAAAGGGGTTCACCTTAAACGGGATGAATCACTGATAATATGAAAGCAGTGGCAAAAACTATTAATTTCAAAAGAGTTGATGTGCTGACTGTATTTTATTTTCAGAATCTACAGCCCAATCACCGGGCCAATGATGTGATAGTATTAGAAGATCGACCACAAGTTCTCACAGCTAAGTTCATGTATGGATCTCTTGACATCACGGCTCTCTCTGGGGAAAAGGTTAGTCTCAAACTGCCTTGTGGCTGTCAAAGGGAGCTGTCGTTAGAAAGTATGATTTAACTGATCATAATCTTACAGATCAGAACAAAGTATCCTTGTTTTCCTCTCCATTGCCATGAGTGACTGCGTAGAAAGTTTGATGCAGAACTCAGTTCATCAGGTCATTTGACAAGTGATCATCTACGTGTGAATTAGCTGTTTCAGATGACAATGATCTATTTGAATTGTGCTAAGTTATCACAGCTTTATTTGAATTGTGCTAAGTTATCACAGCTAAGTTATCACAGCTAACATTCTACAAATGGAATTTCTAGGAGAAAGTTTTGCTATCTTATAGTCAGCATTTTCTCTAATTGGTGACTTAAGAGGTTTGACAATGCAGTATTTTGTTATGGTATATTACAGGTGGATGTGAATGTGATGAAGCAGCCGCCTACAGGAGACTGGACCTTACTGGGCACAGAGACCACAGACAGCCATGGTAGATTCTCCTTCACCATCCCTGCCACTGACAGACTCAGCCAGGGCATGTACCCAGTCAAGCTGGTGGTCAGGTGAGTTTGCTATTCATGTGACTACCATACACAGGTGGGATTTGTTTATGATGCTGTTCCATCGTCATCCTTGCTTTGAGCTTTAGCCTTTCTCATCTTGAGTTAAATTGATGATAGATCAAAATTTTCCTGTCTCTTCTGTCTAAATTGTTGATTGGCCAAGGTTTTGCCTGTCTTTTTGTATTTTAGGTTGATGATAAATCAAGGTTTCACTGTCTCTTTGTTAATTAAATTGATAATGAATCAAAGATTGCCTCCACCCCTCGACCAGGTTTGATGGTTAATAAAGATTTGAAGGCCTCTTAGCAATTTCAGAGGAATTTCAGCATTGATTTAAAGTGATGTTGGTCTATCTCATTGTGTCTGAAACTAATAAAGATGAAGCAAAATTTTTTTGTGTGTGTGTATTAAACATAGAAGCTTTGTGGCATCTATTTGTCTTCCTAACTGATAAGAATGTTACAAAAATTGCCTGTCTTGCTGTGTCTTTGGCAGAGGGGATCACACATCAGTGGACTTTTTCCTGGCGGTGCTACCCCCCAAGACAGAGTCAGTGGCCTTCAGTATCGACGGTTCTTTCACTGCCAGTGTCAGCATAATGGGCAAAGATCCCAAAGTCCGAGCTGGAGCAGTGGACGTGGTCAGGTGAGTGATTGATTCAACTGTTCCTGGCAGAGAGTGATTGATTTTTGGCTTGAGATCCAGCTGAGGATTTTCTTCAGTCATTCATCTTGTAGAGTTTTGTCATGCCTGTGGACAAAATAATATATTCAATGTCTTTCTAAAATCTTCCAACATTTCTGATCCATCATGAACACGATATATTTAAGTTTTGTTTTTCAAAAGAAAAAAATATGCTTGCTACAGTTTAAGAAAAAAACAAAAACGGATTTACATATCAAAGTTGCATCTCTTCTCATTTCAAATCTGTCCAATTGCAGGCAGTGGCAAGACCTGGGATATCTGATTCTATATATCTCAGCCCGACCTGACCTACAGCACAGGAAGGTGGTGGCTTGGCTAGCCCAGCACAACTTCCCACATGGCTTGGTGGCCTTCATGGACGGTCTGTCCAAAGATCCGCTCAAACAGAAACACCACTACATCCGCTCACTGCAGACAGAGGTAGCCTCTTTTATGTTTGTCTCTGGCCAGTTGAGTTTTTTTGAAGATAAGTTCTCTTTTGTTTGAGGATCTGACCAGAATAAAAAAAAAAGTGGTAATGCTAATAATACACCCCCCCCCCCAATCAGCTACCTTTGCCAATTGCAGACACACATGTGCTTAGTTTGGCTTGTCTATATTTGTGTTGTGACATGGAAATATTGTCACTGCCTCGGTGTGCCACACAGACTTCCTAACGACACGGAAATCAGTTTTGTCTTTCAAACTGTGATTTAACCTTTGCAAATCTGAGTTGTTGAAGGCTTTCATATTTTTTGGTTGGACACAGAAATTCTGTTGCACACATAATGAAAACAGTTTATTGTCCTTATTAAAGAAGAAAAGGTGCATGGTTTCCTTCCATTAAAGCAAATATGTCTCTTTCTATTTATGTCACCTAAGTAGTGACAGAGACATTTTGAGGACATCTTCTCTTAACATGCATGGTTGAGAGGAATATACCATAAGCTACAAAAAAAAAAGTTTTTTTCTCGCGGTGTAACTTGCTTTTATCCCCCCCCCCCCCAAATTTTCTTTTCCTTTTTTTTCTTTTAATTAAAATTGGTGTGAATAATGACACTACACATTGTTGTTTTTTAGGCTCAGATAGAGCTGAGAGCAGCTTATGGTTCAGCCAAAGACATTGCCATTTATAAGGAACTAGGCCTACAGCCTCATCAGATCTTCATTGTAGGCAAAGCCTCCAAGAAGCAACATGCTCAAGCTCAGGTGAACATCTCTCTCTCTCTCTCTCTCTCTCTCTCTCTTTTTTTATCTCTCTTACTTTCCTCTACATAGCAGGACAAGTAAGTGCAGTTCAACCTATTATCTAAAATTCTCTCCTCTTTTTAACTTAGTGGTAGGATTGTCAGCATCTGGGAGCTCAAGAACTTTCTCAGTCTTACTTGTTCTCTCTTCCTTCCTGTCATTCCCTACATTCTCTTCTCTTACTTTTTCAGTCTTACCAATTTTTTTCTCACCCTTCCCTCTTTTCTCCATGCCTGTCCATTTACTCTTGTCTTCTCTGATCTCACTCATTCTCTCCATCCCATCTCTTTTTCCCATCTTCCTCCTATTTTCATGATTCACGCATTCTCACATTCCTCTCCCTTTCTTCATTGTTTATGGTATAGCTCTCATGTTGTGTGTCTATGCCACTTTCTTCTCCTCTCTTCCTCACTGTTTCAGTTATGTCTGGTTTCTCCTTTCAGCTCAAGTTTCCTCCCTCTGCAGTTTGGATCTTGTATGTTGTCCCATCTGTCTCTTATCTTGTTCTTCATTCTCTCCCACCTGCACTCAGTATTTGATGTCCTTTAACTCCTTCATGATGTATTGTGTCACATATCTCCTACCTGCAGTCAGTATTTGTTAACATTCTGTTAACTCCTTCATGATGTATCACATATCCATAAGTCATAATTGAGGGACCAAGATGATGGTATGTTGTACATATGTCATAGAATACCAATTTCGTGCCAGCCGGAGGACTGTATGAGGTGCAATGTCACAAAAGAATTGACATAGCCGGTGGCTTAGCTTGTGTCATTGTTATTCACCGCTGTCTCCATCTTAAATATGCATAATGGTGTTTGACTGTAATCACTATGGTTTTATTTGTAGAGAGAAGATGTATTGCTTGTTATTGCTGGAAATGTTAAAAAAAACTTTGTGATGTTAAATTACACCATCATCAGTAGTTATTTAACATTTATGACATTATGTCCCAAGGTACAGTTGAATCGATTACCTTACTATGAGATAATTTCAGCTGATACAATACTGCTCTCCACTGAAAAGTCTGCATTTCAAAATTATTTTATCATATAAAACACCCAACATGTTCTCAGCGTTCAGTCTGTTGAAGTCAGTCGTTTCAAACATCGTATCAGTCGTGTCATGATAGACTTTTGAGTTCTAAGAACAGCCATCAGGTAGAACTTTCACACATCAGATCTTTCATCAGTGTTACCATCTTGGTTTTGTTTCAGATTCTTTCTGATGGATACTCTGCTCATCTTACCCAGCTCATGTCTCCGGGTTTCATACGTCCAGCTGTCGGCAACGCCCGCACATTTCTCCGAAAGTCCAATTTTCGTTTGTCCACCCATGAACCACACCATCATGGTAAAGAGAGTAAGAAGATAGCGAGACGAACTGTCTCCCACCCAGCTGGTCCTTGTAACCCAGGGCCCGATTTTGCGGCCATAGAAGAGGGCAGCCATACTAAGATAGTGGTGCAAGATTTCTCAAGCACAGGAGGCAGCAGTGGAGTACGACAGAGAGATAGCTCACCCTGTCTCCAGTTGTCCTCCCATGGAAAGGGCACAGAGGTGTGAGAGGATAGAAAAAGATACAAAGTGATAGCATTGTTCTACTAACTTGATGGCAAAGACTAGGTGCATGTGTTAGACTGACTTGAACATGCTGAGCGTACTAGATCATTGGAAAACAAAAGAACAAGTTATTCAGATCATGTTTTTCTGTTTGTTGTCACAATAGGGCAGAAAAAATGGAGGAATACAAACTTGAAGAATTCAGTATCTATAGGAGTTGGATGTTGAAGCACCTCCAGAGAAAGTAGTCGCAGAATAGTATGAATTGTGTTTATCTCTTTGTTGTTTACAAGAGAGCATGGAGAGACAAAAAACATTGATTTGAAATGATGTGCTACATACAAAGTGCCCAGTTGTATACCAGCAGGGTGCCATGGCAGTTCAAAACCTAATCATTATGGCCACACAACACAGAGATCAAGGAAGAGATGGACAAGTAATGTTATACATATGTCCTGCATAATCATACTCATTCACCTGTACTCACCTGCATATCTACACATCTTACAGACTGCTATGTGTTCATTCTCACACATGCCGCCCATGCATAAATTTCAAATCAAAAACAGTTGTTCACACAAATCTTAAGTGACCATAAATATTTTAGCTTAATATTGTTTACATGTTTCACTTTCAAATAGTAGAAGATTTATATGTCAATATTGTGACTTGTTTGTTATAAAATGTTCTCTTGCACAAGATCTGTGTAGTGATAATGGTTTTACTCTCATGAAAACCCTGCCAGTTACATGTATTTTAATTCAAAATGAAGAGAGAAAGAGTGATCTGGTCTTAATTTGCTGTATTTGTTTGTCTGCAAGTTGCAGCAGTCTGAACTTTATTCACATAGTTAGTCCTTCCTGTTTGTGGAGTCACAGAAGTCAGGATCTGCAATGGGAGCAAGACTGCCAAGGAGCATTTTGTCTGGACCCTTATCTCAAAGGACGGACTTCCACACAGTTGTCTTCATTTTTGTCCATGATGTATGAGGGCATGTATTTTCACCAATGCCAGAGGAGATCCTACAGCTATTACTGAGCAGCTCTTTGTCAATTTTTTATATTTTTTTTTTATGAACGGCAGTTTGCCAGTTTCCATTTTAGGATACAAATACGTCTTATCAGTGTCCTTGTGTTATTGAAGTTAAGGTTTGTAATACTTGTGAATTGAGATCAGCTCCTCTTAAAGATTTTCAGTGGATCTAAAGGTATTTAAAGGTCTCATGCTCAAAAAGTTAATTATGACCAAAACACTGTTCTAGAAGAGAGCACAGGACTCATGTCCCATAGAATTATTGTTGTGCAACTCTGTGGTATCAAATATGGCCTGAAAACACCATATTCTCTGATGTCAAAAACAGTCAACTAACATGGTTTTCATTTATGTAGGGTAGATAGGAAACTCCATGTACTATGATAGACAGGTGGAAAATGCTAAAGACACTATATTCTGTGAAATCCATAGCAAGTGAAAAATACTTTTTTTGTACACCGTCAAAATAGGGAGCTGACAGCCAGTTCTGTAATGTTGTAATTAAACAACACTATGATGTTGTGGTTAAATAGAGGATGTAATTTTTTTGTCAGAAATATTTTAAAAATCTGTGATCTTAGAACAGTTAGCAGACAGACAGTTCTGTCCCATTCAATTCTCAGAAAAGTCTGTAGTCTGTGGTGTCAAATGTAATGTAATGTGAGTTAAGGACAGACATGCTAGTTAATCTGTCACTTTGGATGCGGTAGATAAATTATACATGGTGATAGGAAAACTGATAAGCTTATTTGTCCTGACTTTATTGTCATCAATCCTAGGAGTGTGCGACATGCAGGATAAATGAGTGCATTGCGATGAGCCACTGATGCAGATTTATCGATGTCTTGATTTGGAGTAATTTGGTGCTTTTTGTCCTCTGTGTTCTACCATCACAGATTGTTTAGCTGGCACTGCATTTGTTTATCATGTCAAGGCAACAGCATATAATATGGTGTGTTGGGCAATAGTGACTTGAACTCGGCCTGCAATCTCTCTTCTCTTAACGCTCTAAAAGCTGACATTGTGATATGATTCATGAACTCATAATTTCATTCTTTAAACTTTTTTTTCAATCATTTTTGTATCTGTTTACATCAGCTCATCATACTTATAGATCAATGTTCATTATTTATTCAGTGCATAACCAGATTGGATTGGCACTTTCCATGAGCCTCAAGCAAGTACAGGGTCCATGTATATGTATGATTTTGATTGTGTTATTGGTTCTTAGTCTTCAACAAAACAAGTGATTCTAAAGTATTGGTGGTTCCCCACTATTTCCTATGAGAACACTCTATAGCCCCGTTTTGACTGAATAAAGTTGAAAACTACTAGACCCCTAAACAGACCCCTTCTTTATTGTGCCAAGGTATTAGGCTGATTTTATATATGATTTCACATTATTAATTAGATGAAGGAACATCAGCATTCAAAACTTTAATCCTGTGCACAGGTTGGTGGAAAGAAGTCTAAATCTTGTCATTATGAGGGAAGGTTCTTTGTCAACTGTCAGGAATGAGAGAAGTAGAAGCATTGACTTAAGACACACAAAGTTTGATGTTTTGTATTTCACAGTTTACAGGGGGATTTACACCTGCAGTTGACTGTCATGGTTTTGTGCAGAGACTCTGATCATTTGGTGCATGTATGAAATAGTATTTCAAAAGACTGCAACAAATGATAAGATTTCAGTGGGTTCTTAGCTAAATGTGAACTGCACAGAGAAAGTTGAGAACGATTCAATGCATTTGTAATGAAATTCCACTCTCATAGAGAAGACATACCATCTGCACTTAACAACTGCATGTAGAGAAAGGTATTGAGTTGACTGCTAATGATCCATTGCAAGAGTTCCTAATCTTGGATCCCACATGAAATGGCATTTTAAGGGACTGGCAGTGAAATGTCACATGGTCAAGTGATAAAGTATGTCATTTGTTACTGGAATCTCTATGGGAAAAGCCGATTGTACTTGACACCCATGGATCACAGCAGTCAACTGTGAAGTGAAATAACTCAACACATGGAAGTTACAGACACTCCTTTTGCTTTTTTTTCAGCACTTGAAAAATTTGACTTAATGTGTTTCACCTGGTCTCACAGTATGTGATACAAATTTTAGTACTTTCTGAAGTGAAATGTGAGCTGTCAAGAGGTGGTTGGGAACTACTCATTTAAATAAAAGATTCAACTTTTATAAGCATGACACACCATCTTTGTACAGAATGTGTATATTTGCTTCTGTGTTTTCTTATTTTGTGTACCTAAATAACATGTTTCTGACATCAACTGGGATTGTGCCATAGGTCACATGCTATAACTTCTTTCTCTTTTTCTCTATTTTCTTCCTTACCATGTTACTGTTTTTGTTTTTGTTTTAATTTTGTTTGTTATTTTTTGTGTGTTTTTTTTTGTTTGTTTGTTTGTTGTGTTTTTTTTTATGTTTTAATTTATTCTAGAGATTTTCAGAGGATGTTTGCATCTGTGGATACAGTTTGTATGGTTAGATATGTGGTGATCAAGAAAGCAGAAATATTTGGATTCTTCCTTTTTTTCTAGTGTAGCAGGAGATTTTCCTTGAAAAAAAAAATGGGAGATCAAAATATCTCACAATGTGCTGAATTGAGTTAGAAATTGAAAGACAGTACAATAGCAAGAGTGTGGAAATCATTCATGCAGACAGTAAGATTGTACTGACATCGGTTCATATGAGTTACTTTTCAAATGTGAATGTTTTGGCACAGAAGAGTCACAAATAAAGTAATGGTTATTCAGAGCAACACCCAGTCATTTTCCCTGCCACTGATACCAAATAATTCTTTTCTGTGAAAATTTTGTCTTTTAGACTGTGAAATTTAAGATCTTATAATTGTACAAGCAAGTTTTGACCACAGCCACAAGTAGTGTGACCTAGGAATCCTCTGACTTTCTGTAATATACCATAGATGTCTATCATTAGTCAGTAGATGATAAATATTATATGGCCTTGTGGCCAGCATTTTACCTGCGGACTGTAATCAAAGCATTTAGATATGAAAAATGTAGATCTGTAGATTTGCCCAGTTTCTCCAAACTCATAATGGACAAAAGGCAGTCCAAGAGGACCATATCTATACATGTCTAATTGACCAAAGGTTTCGGAATAATGTTCTGGAAGAATTGTCACTAGAACATGCTGGTCCCACTTACCTGTAAATATGTTACTGACACTATCATTGGTTGTTATTGTTGAAATCATTTTTGAGTTATCATAGATTGATATAACAGATTCAAGCACTTAGAGCAAGTTCTGAACGGGAGTAATGGTTATGTCAATGCTCTTTGTTATTATTATGTAAGTCAAAAGTCAAGAAGGAGACCATTGTTTAATTGATTTTCTCCCACTAATTGTTGTAAATAGTGTACATACTATGTTATACTGGTCTCTCCAGCTGGCTGTGTTAGCAGAAGTTTCCAAAGGTGTTCAGTATAAATATATATATGATATTTATTATTATATATTAACCCCAGTTTTAGATGTATATATTCCTTTTGTCTCAGCAGGTCCAGATAACAAATCCTGGATGTGAGACCCAGTTTGCTCACCTGATGTACCTATAATGTTATGTAGCCTTTTCTTCATCACAATACATGTTATGGTTATTTTCCATTGAATCCTGATTCCACATGTAACTGTTTACCTTTCTCTGTCCTGTCTACAGTCCAATGTTTTTTTGACCTTGTATTTATGACAACCGTCCTCAACAGTTCTGACAAATCTGATCTAGGTTTTCATTCCCATATAACATCTGTTTGTGAGCTGTTTGAAACACAACAGCAGTCCACCTCAGGAATGAGACCACAAAGAATGCTCAGATTGAATGATACAGCTGATGATGTAGCCCTAGTTAGCTACATGTGCAGGGTGGCCACAAAGTCCCAGGACACCAAATGATGAAGAAACTCTATGAAGACACTCAGTTAAGAAATGGACGTAATAGATAAGTCTTTGTTTCTAATAAAAATATAAAAAATGTCTGGATTATCAATTGAAATAGCACAGAAATAACAGGAGTCGCAGAAAAACAAATCAAATCCATTATACTAAAAACCAGGGTACCCCCACCCCAAATAAAAGACGATGTTATTGTCCAGGGACTTTTTGGCCACCCTGTGTATTAGAATCTGTAAGATTTTTATTTTCGGATCATAGATGCTAACGGCATGTTAGAATTTGAATACGAATGAATTTCTTGGTCTCATGAAAGATGGCACATAACATTTGAAGTGGTCAGTAGTTGAACCTCTATGAATCATCAGCAATACTATGATGCAGGGGTATGAAATGTCAGTAATGTTAAAGATCAAGTTTTTCAAATAGGAAAACAGTTGTCACTATGTCTCTAGCATGACAAGGTTTCATAAAAATGTGTTCCAGCAGAAAGTAAGGAACTGAAGGGCAAAATAGTTCATTACATTTCTTAGCATGTTCCATGATGTCTTTGGTCTCATGAATTGGCTGGATGTTGAATGACAGCATGGGAATCTGAATGGTATCACAACTAGCCAATTAGCCCCAGATATTTGGCAATTTGGCATATTTATATGTTGTTATAACATTGTATATCCATTTTTCTGATTGCCAATGCCAAATGAGCTGTCTTATAATATATGTGTAGTCTAGTGAAATGTTAACACTTTGTTAAAGAAATAACTACATTTTAGCTCATACTCACTGGTTGTCTTAGCCTTTGCATGTCTGCCAAAATTGTTACTGCTCTCTATTATTATTAACTGTGAGTGTTACTTGGACACCTAGGGGCTAGGGAGAGGTGATAAGAAAATAGAAAGAGGGAATGTACATAAGCATTTGGATGAATGAACACTTTAGGTTATACAGGCAAGGATCTGGGTGAGTGGGCATATAAATAATGATAGAGCGAGGCATAAACATGAAATTAACCCATTTGTTGCCAGCTGCAAACTTGTAATATGTGAGATATAATACAATTTACACTTCTTAAAAAGAACACATGCGCATTAATAGAACCTCATTGTAGAGAAATTACATAAAATTCTCAGCTTTAGTTCTTTGCATAAACATGGATAATTCTCTGTTCTAACTTCATTACCATTCAACCTAGAGATGTAAGTTGTGCAGCGGAATTAATGGTGGATGAATCGGTAACAAATCTAGTGACATCTCCTATTGATGCCAGTTCAAGTTTCCTTCCTTTTGTCCTTAAAGAACAGTTCCGAGATCACCACAGTTGACTTTTTTTTTTCTCTATGGCATAGGACATCTAGTGTTTTTCTGCCAAATCTTAGTAAAGCTTATACTCTTGCTACAAATGATCATTTTGTGCTCTGACTCTCAAAAATATCAAACATTGCTCAAGACAAAACAGTTTAGACAGTTACCTTATCATCTGTGTAAGTGAATGTACAAGAGAAAACTACAAGAATGTGTGCATCAGTATAAAGCTAGTTTGTGTGGGGGGGGGGGGGGGGGGGGGGGGGGGGGGGGGGGGGGGGGGGGAGGGGGGGGGGGGGGAGGGGAGGGGGGG